>SNQJ01S0023808.1:101282-124211 GCA_010110895.2 Picea sitchensis | reverse complement strand
TTCCTCCATTAAGGTAGGCAATTGGTTTCTCAACTACAGGGCATTTCTTCATTAACTGATTTTTTTGGGAAAAAGGGAAAAAGGAAAAAAGCAATAGTTCATAAATAGTTAGTTCTGGAAGGTAGGTAATTTCCCAAACCCCTCACCATCTTTCCTCTTGTGGTATCATGGCTAGTACTTCAAGGCTTCATCCTTTAGTCAGCTTGTTGGAAATTTTTCATTAAACCAAAATGTAAATATATTGTATTTCAGTCATAGTATTTAAGTAATAACTTATAATTACAAACTGGGGGAAAACATGGTGTTACATGTGGAAGCTCAACCTTGAGGATCTTCTCATAGATAGAGATCTATGGGTTGCAGTATCTGGAACCAAACCCACTAGTATGATAGATGAAGAATGGGTGGTTTTGGAGAGAAAGGTGAGAATCCTATCACGATCTATTTGGTTGATTCGATATTATCCAACAATTCTAAAGAAAAAATCATAGCAACTCTTTGGAAGAAGTTGGGGGATTTGTATCAAGCTAAATCCTTGGTTAA
This sequence comes from Picea sitchensis, assembly GCA_010110895.2. Lineage (NCBI taxonomy): Eukaryota > Viridiplantae > Streptophyta > Pinopsida > Pinales > Pinaceae > Picea > Picea sitchensis. Next base: position 123,668 of record SNQJ01S0023808.1, on the reverse strand, counting down.
TAAACTTTTTCTATGGAAAAAGTTGTTTTCCTTGAGAATGGTCGATGGTGATTTTGTAATCAAGCACCTTAATTCATTTGATACTATTGTGACCTAGTTGATATTAATTGGAGTGAATATGGATGAGGAGGATTGATGTATGACTCTATTTTTTTCTTTGCTAGATTCATGGGAAAACCTGATAATGACCATTGGAATCATTGGAAAGAAATTGGTGCTTTATGAGGTCATGGTTGCTTTACTCTTAGACTATTAGTAAGCACGAAACCTACTATTAGTAAGCACAAAACCTACTATTAGTAAGCACGGAACCTACTATTAGTAAGCACACTTAATGATGTGGGTGTACAGGTTGTTTTCTCTGACAACGGGTGAAAGATGATATGAGGAGCTATGGTACTTGCTATGGGTTTTCATGTGGGAACTTTGTTATAGCTTGAATCATGCAGTATTGAATGTAGTAGTTATTTGATTTTTGTAGTGGAGAGATCTATAGGATCTACACATTCATAATCAGAACCTCATAAACAAGCTCTTGCTTAAGAAAGCAAGTTACATGTAGAGAAGACAATGATATGACACCAAAGATTGTGCCATATAGGTGAGAAGGACCCACAAACCTTGAAAAAAAAAAACTTGTTCATGGATTGAATGATTGTTCTCTTGAATTTGATTTTTGTGAACATTTCATATATGGATAACAAATCCATGCCATTTTTAGTCTAGTTCTCACAAATCTTATGGGATGTTGGACTTAATTCATTATGATGTATTTGGTCTAGTTAAAGTTCCTTTGATTTTTGAAGGTTGTGTATTATGTGTCATTCATTACTGATTATTATAGAAGGACATGGGAATATTTTATTAAAACTAAATTTAAGGTTTTTAGTCAGTTTAAGGAGATTAAAGATCTCTTCAAAATCATAGTAGTAGGAAGATTAAGGTATTGAGGACCGATAATGGAAGTGAGTTTTGTTCTATAAAGTTTGATAATATTTGTAAGGAGAACGAAATTGAAATAGATAAGTCAAATCCATATACCCCTAAGTAGAATGGAGTTGCAAAACAAAATAATAGAATGTTTATGGAGAGAGATAGGAGTATGAATAGTAGAGCTTTCTTAGAGATGAAGTTATGGGTAGAAGTGGTTTCTATTGTATGTTACTTTATTCAAAGGCATATCACATCATCTCTTATGGATAATACCCCTATGGAGGTATGGATAATACTCATATGGAGGTATGGACAGTCAAGAATTCCTCACTTCATCATCTTTGTATTTTTTGTTGTGAGGCATATGCTCATGTGCATAAGGAGAAGTGATTAAAGTTGGATAACAAGGCGGTGAAATGTATCTTCATTGGCTATGGTGTTGGCATGAAAGGGTACAAGATTTGGGATCCTGTGGCTGGAAATTTTTTGTATAGTAGGAATTCTATTTTAATAGAAGTTAAACCTTCTCCCGTAGTGGTGCATCCAAAAGAAGATGAGAATAAGTTGGTGGTTTAGCTATCACCCAAGATCGAGAAAGTTGAACCAAAAAGTGAACAAGAAGTTCATGAAGGCCTTAATGAGGAGGAGGGTTCGAAGAGTTCAAAAGAGGAGGAAGAAACTCCACCTAAAACTTTAACAAGGTCCACTCATCAAAGAAGGCAACTAGACATGTATAATTAAAGTATGTCTAATTTTATATGTATATTTCTTTTATCTTCTAACACCAATGACCCTAGAACTTTGAAAGAGGCAATGGAGATGGAAGATAAAGAGTCCTAGAGATTGGAAATTGATGAGGAAATGGTTGCACTTAGAAATAATGATACATGGGACTTGGTCCCATTGCACGATGGAAGGAAACCCATTGGATGTAAATGGTTGTTCAAAAAGACGATCGATTTAGATAGCATTGTTGAAAAACATAAGGAAAGGTTGCTTGCAAAAGGATATTCCTAGGTTGAGGGGATATACTTTGGTGGGATATTTTCCCTAATTGCTAAATTAACATCTATTAGGTTCCTATTGTCTATAGCAGCAAAATTTGATTTAGAGATCAAACAAACGGATGTGAAAACAAAATTCCCACATGGTGACTTGAAGGAGGAGATCTATATGACACAATTATAGAACTGTGTTGAAAAAGGTAAAGAGACGTTGGTTTGCAAGATAAAAAAGTCTTTATTGTTGAAGTTTTGCAACTTCGAGCAGTCATTCTCCACATTGAAGACTATAGAAGATCACATAAGAGAATTTTTCCCCACCATAAATTATTAAATTTAAATTGAAGACCCTAGAAAAGAAGTCGGTTCCACTAGAAAATAATAAAGTAAAATAGAATATCCAGGAAGATAATTCGGCCCCACTAAAAGTGACTTGATGATTATAAATAAGAGAGGATGTCTCCTCATTTGCTCACACTCACTCAACTCTCACTCAAGGAAAAGAAGGCGCAAGTCTGAGGGAGGAAGAGAAGATGTTGCAACTGGGGTTTCTTGGTGTATTATCTTGTGTGTTACCTCTTGGAGAGTTATACTAGTCTTGGGAGGTGTCTCTGTATTAACTCTTGGTCTATTTCTTATGGTGGAAATATTGTAAACTATTGAATTGATCATTCTAAGAAAGGTTGTTGGTTTTTCTCCCAAGGATTGGGTTTCCCGGGGTAAACTCTTTTGTTCTTGTGTCTACTGTGCTTGGTTAATCTTTCTAGATCTTGTTATTTCCGTTACATTGTTATAGTTGATATTTTTAGTGAATAGTTATTCTATGATAACTGTAGTATGAAAGTGAATCTTGAATTGAAATCATAAGGCAATAACTATCTAGATCTGAGAATTTGAAAAAATCAACATTTATATGGTCTTAAACAGTCTCCCAGAATGCGGTACCAAAATTTTGATTATTTTTTTTTGGGATTAGGATTTATGAGATCCAAATTAGATCACTGTGTGTATTACAAACAAGATGGTGGCCATTTCCTTTTTATCAGTCTATATGTAGGTGATATGTTATTCGTTGGTAACAATAAGGATGTGATGTGTGATTTGAAGTCTTAGCTTTTAGAAAATATTGATATAAAGGACTTGGGGGCTACAAAATATATCTTAGGAATTGAGATCAAGAGAGATATAGAAAATAAAAGGCTTTGGTTGAGCCAAAGTAATTATGTAAGCTATGTGCTACAACATTTTTGCATGGTAGATTGCAGAACATTGAGTGTTCCAAATTTTGTAGAATTTAAGATTTTAGTTGAGCAATGTCCTGTATCACAAACAAAAATGGAGGATATAACTTATTTTCTTTATCACTAGTGTGGTTGGTAATTTGATGTAAGATATGATATGTACTAGACTAGACATTTACCCAAAAGCAATGGGAGTCTTAAGTTGATTCATGGCTAGTCTTCGATGTGAACATTGGGCTATAGTGAAAAGGGTCTTCAAGTATTTGCGAGGTACCTTTGAATATTACATTTGTTATCATATTGGTGTTTTAGGGGACCCACACTCAATGGATATGTAGGGAAGTGTGGATTCTGATTGGGTAGGGTATGTGGATGTAGATAGAAGGAGATCTACAAGAGGATGCATGTTTTGATTGTTTGGTGGAGAAACAAGATGAAAAAGAGTCAAGTTGTGATCGATTTGTCCACTATAGGGGCATAGTATATGGCAGCTAATAATTCATGTGAGGAGGTTATTTGTCTTATGAAACTATGTTTAGAAGTAGGGCTAAGTCAGCTATTACAATAGTAGTAATGTCATTTGTCTAGATAAGAACCCAACCTTTCATGCAAAGACAACTACAGAATATATATATATATATATATATATATATATATATGCTATATATATATATATATATATATATATATTCAATACTATTCATTATGGACATGGTAGAGGATGGAAAGTTGATACTAGATAAAGTTGACACCTTTGGAGAATGTTATAGATGCATTGACGAAACCAGTGAGCACATGTAAATTCAAGTGATATTTTGAGTCTATGGGCCCTAGAAATTAAATTGTAGTTTGATGCATTTTATATTATACCCTTGCAAGGTATATGAAAAAATGGGATAATGTTAGGGTAGGTGTGTCATACACCCCTTGCATAATAGTGGAGCGGATAACAAAATGTAGTGATGAGTAGAGAATAAATGCAGTGTTGTAGTCCCTGGATGGGGTGTTAATTATGCAATTATGACGAGTCATCATATGGTTCATTGTGCAACTACCTGGGGCTCTAAACTCCTCCTGAGGTTGTTGGACGACTCTAGCCACATTTCACCGTGTGTACAAAGAAATCCACTAATGGTAATACAGAGTATGGCGATGACTTCATTTCTCATCTTTGGTACGAGTTTACAACCTGTGTTTAATGTTAAGGCAATGTGAAACTTCAATGCTTTGGACTTGATTATGTATTTTTGGGGAAAAACCCCTTTCTGTCTTTATTCGCCCCCATCTGTCTTCTCAATGATCTATTCCTCCTCCTTCGGGAGGTCCGTGACCTCATTATGTTCTTGGTGGGAGTCATTCTTCTTAGGTCTGCGTCTCATTTGCATCATGCCTCGTGAAATGGATCGCTCACGCCGAGTCAGTGGCTCTGCTCATGGCTCTTTTTGTTAGAGATATATCTGGTTGCTCTCCTCTAGTGAATTGAATTCGACTTTACTCTCTGTGAATTCCCAAGCAGAAGTGGATCATTTGACTAGTATCCAACATGAATATGCATCATGGGGTTGAGCTATTGTAGAGGAAGAACATACATCCAACTTCCAAATTGAATAATAAATATGGGGTCATGCCATTATGGAGGAGGAGGAGCCTTAAGTTAATGAGGTCACCCCTAGAAGGACCATGGAGGAGATTGAACAAGCCAATGAACCCAACAATGGCAAGAGCATGGAACAAATGGATGATAATCATCATCAACAGAGTGGGATTCCTCCTCGGATCCAATTGGAATCACAACCCACCCATCTCTTGATAGGACACTTGTAGCTCATCTTCGAACTTCACAGTGAAATGGTTGAGCAATGGTTTCGTCAAGAATAGATGGAACTCAAGATTGGTGTGCTTCATGACATGATTACTGGTTCACAACAAGGCCCAACTCATTAGAGTCGACCTGCCCAAGTAGCAATTGTTCCAAAATGGCATGCCCCATCATCATGGAATTGTGATGCTCCAACAAATTGATAATCACCCAAATATGTTTCAGGTTCTTTTTAACTCCTTTTAGATCTGATTTTTTGTGTTCAAGTTTGATAAACTACTTTCACTTTTAGTACAGTTTAAATATGGCCCTTTGGGTAAACTTTGTTTGATTTTAATTTACTAGTGTCAGAGTTGGTTTCCTTTTTTGTCATCTCCGACACCAAAAACATGGCCATGTATTTCTATATTTACAGTTAATAGAAGGTAACACTATTCTAGCTTAAAAAAAATTGCAGTGTTGTAGTGAAGCAAAGAATAAATGTTGTGTTGTGGTGGAGCAATGAATAAATCGGCGTTGTATTGGATAAAAGGCAAATATAAATGTAGGGAATAATGCATAGGTGGTGAGAATAAATGTAAGAGCGTTGAGGAATAAATATTGTTGGTTTCATAAATGGTAAACCATAAATTGTTTATGGTTTTACCATGCCTATTTATTGAGTGTAGAGCTGAATGAAATCATAGAGTGTAAGTTTTATCTTATTGTTATGTTTCCAAAATTTCTCTAGAATTATGGTATTGTTGAACACTCATGTTGAGAGCACAGAGACTCTATATTGTAACCATTTATTTGCTAAATAATACATGGAGTGTTCTTTAGATTATGGGGTTTTTCTCTTGTAAGGGTTTTCTTGAGGAAATCTTGTTGTCGTGGTTTGTTGTTTATCTACTTGTTGCAAGTGTTCTATTTTTAGTTTCTACGACAATACTTATAGATTATTGAAGGAAGCTTATTTCGGACCTATGCTTCCTTTCACATTATAGACCTAAAATTTTCCCTTTCATAACTAATCTTCAATTGAAAATAAAGACATAAGAAAATATAATGTGTTGTTCTAATTGTAATCATTAGTTGCAAAATATTTTAAAATTAACATAGCTTTTTCATATATTGCTGAAAAATAAAATTTTAAATGATTAATTTTTTTTTTTTTTTTGTTTTTTTCCTGTTAAACCTTCATTTGTTTCCCTCTTTTTTTCTTTTTCTTTTATTTTCATATATATATATATATATATATATATATAAATAAAAGAAAAGAAAAAGGAAACAAATGAATATCTTACAATATAAGATGTTAAAAGTATATATATATATATATATATATATATATATATATATATATATATATATATAATTGAAAAAAACAAAGCTAAATCTTATATATTTTAGAAGTTTCGTGATTGTTGACTTGCAATCTCTACATGACATTACAAAATTGTATTACGTTGACTTACAATCTCTACATGACATTACAATTGTATGTACGTGTTCTTACTCAAATTTGCTTAGTATGCTTGTACATATATCATATATTAAGCATAATTAAGATTATTTATCAACCCAACCATATGTATTTGCAATAGAGTAAGTTTTTATGTTTTATTTCTGAGAATCTACAACCCCATTGCGCGGCCTCATTAGTTGCAGAACTTGAAAATGTGGAGGTAAAATAGAGTAAGTTTTTATATTTTATTTTGCTCAAATTTGCTTAGTATGCTTGTACATATATCATATATTAAGCATAATTAAGATTATTTATCAACCCAACCATATGTATGTACAATAGACTAAGTTTTTATGTTTTATTTTATTTAAAGTAGGTTTTTATTTTTTATTTTATTTTATTTATTATGTACATGTATTTTGATTTTATTTTAGATTTATTGTAAAATTTGAAGATTTAATTTTACTAAGAAAAAATAATGTTAAAAATAAATAATAAATAAAATAAATCATAACATATAAAAATAAATTATCATTAATTTATTTTATTTTAAGTATGGATATTTGAATAGATTAGAAGTTTAGGCCTCTTGGTATTTAAGAGATTTAAGATTAAGATAATTTTATATTAATTATATGCATGATTCTCAATTGAAAATAAATTATGGTATTTTTTTAAATACGATTTTTTAATTATTATAAATATTTCTATCTTTACTTAATTCTAATTTCTTTGAATTTATATTACAACTTCTTAGTATACTAAAAATTTGAATGAATTTTTTATTACAAATTGTTTTAATATCAAATCACTAAAATTTGAAACATAAAAAAATTATGAAACTTTGACGTTGAATCTGGATTTGATCTGGAATTTTTTTTAATGAAACTTTGACGTTGAATCTGGATCTGATCTCGAAATGGCGTCATAATAAATTAACTCGGGAGTTGGGTACATTATGAATGCCATCGAACCATGTAATTATTAACTGCATCATTCTTCAATATAAAGTGATTCTTCCTAATGTATGTACTGTACTGAGAGTATGTGTAAAAAGGAAGGTGTACTGAGAGTATGTGTAAAAAGGGAAGTTAGTAGAATTCATGAGGTTGTAGGTTAAATGTTTTACTAAACGATGGTTTTTTGGGAGGATATTTGTTTTAAATTTGGTGAGAAATTGTTAGATTCGTAGATTTGAGTGATTATTTCTGAATAATCCTAGTGTCTAAGGGATTTTTCAACATGCTGAATCCATTTCTGCATTCAGAAATAAATTTTGAACAACAAAAATAGTGATTCGTATAAATTTATATCCCAGAATTCCAATTAGTGATTAATAATATTTTATAATAAATAAATAAAATTGTGAAATTAACCATTCAAATATATAATTTTAACAATTTTTTTTTTAAATTTGAACAAATATAGCTGCAAAATATCAGGGAAAAAGTGTCAAAAAGTAAAACCTTTTAGACTACAATGTTGTAAATTATTTCTTCCACCACTATCTTTTGAAGTCTTACCTCCACTATCTTTTAAAAGAAGTCATATCATTATGGTTACTATATATAGCCTCTTAAGAAAATTAAAGTCTTACCTCCACTATCTTTTAAAAGAAGTCATATCATTATGGTTACTATATATAGCCTCTTAAGAAAATTAAGAACATAAAACCTTTATTATATCATTTTAATTTTTCAAAACATTATAGATATTTTATTATTAACTCATTATATCATTTTATTTTTTGAAATTTTATTATTAATTCAGTATATTATTCTAATTTTTAGGAGCATTAGGGAAATTTTATTATTAACTCATTAACATAGTGAACTATCTTTTGAAATCGTATCATCATGAATGTGAAGTATAACCTTAATGTATTATTAATTGTATTATTAATTCATTAACATAGTAAATAATTTATGTTATTAATTGTCAACATAAACTTCTCCTCTCTTTTCTATGTGGTGTAGAATTATAGTTTGAATTTCTAACTTGATTCTTTTTAAATATTCAATATTCACAATGTTAACCTCCTTATTATTCAATGTTAAGATATTAAAATACTTATTGAAATAAATGCTTTGATTTTGATAAAATAATATAGATTTTTATGTTTGAATGAAAGATATTTTGTTCTAATATTTTGGATTGAATTAGGAATAGATTTTAGCTTTTCAAATTTAAATTAAAATCTAAAGATTATATATTTTAAAATGTTAATGATATTTAATCTCACTAAATTTGATTTTGCTAGTTGAAAATAATACTAGTTAGGATCTTAGTTATTTAAGATATTATGTTTTAAATCAAGGTTAGCTTTTAGTGTAGCTCCTTCAAATTTATATTGAAATCTAAAAAATATATATTTTAAAATTCTAAGATATGTGCTTCTAGATCAATTAAAAGTAATGTTAGTTGAGATCTTATATTTCAATTGGTATGGAAGTCTATCTTACATGACTTGGGTTACCTTCATTTTTTATTAGATCTATGACATATCATGTATTTTTGAGAATCTATTCAAGTCTATTCTTTAGATGAACATGTCATATTTAGATTGAAGAACTAGTAAAACATTATAACTTTTAATGCTACTTTATTTTTTTCTTTGCTTTCTTATTTATTCAGAAGTTCAAAGTCCATGAATTATAACTTATTAATTGCAACTCTAAAATATTGAAAAATTACATATTTGAAGAGTTTTCTCCTAGTCACTTCCAATTTTGAAGTCTACATCTATTGCTATTGTTAGGGACCTAACCTCCCTAACCCCTCACGTAGGTAGAATAATATATTTCCATGTAATAAAGGCCAATATTAATAAGGCCTAACAATAAGGAAGAATAAGTCAAATGTAAGAAGACCAAATAGAAGCTTTCACTTCTAGAAGGATCTTCCTCTAGATTGTTCTTTTGGATAGATAGATTTAGTATAAATAGGAGTAGAGGGTATGCGAAATCTTGTCTTGGATATTATTGTAATAGAGCTCTGCTCTACTAGAGGTTTCCCCCTCGAAGAGGCAAGTGAAAATTGCTATCATTAATCAAGGTGTTATTTCTGGTGTTATTCTCGTATTATTCTGGTATTGTTTTGTTTATATCGTTGTTGTTCTGCCATTTCTAGCTAAAATATTTATGTTCTGCATATTATTTTATATCTGGAATACTACAAGTGGTATCATAGCACTTTCCTTGGTAGAAAATTGTGGGTTAATTTTTTTTAGGGTAGAGATGTATTCCGACATCTTAAAGCTGCAGAGATTTTTCGTTACGTGCATAAACCCGTGGTCGGGGAGTCGTACATGTAGGAAATACAAGTGGTACTTAAGCGCACATCTGTTGGCCACCCTTGTAACCCATGTTGGTACCCCTTCGAGTGGTAGCACATCAGACAACATGTGTATATAGATCGACCTAGATCTCCATAAACCCTCCATAGATAAACCGATCCACCGCCTGACTGTTATAGTGCCACCAAGAACAACACTCGGGCAAATACTCTCTAGTACCTGGGTAGTCAGGTAGTACGGCTAAGGGCACAGTCTATCCTCCTTAGTTGGTGTCCTCAGATATTGGGTCGAGTACTACTATTGGACCCCACACATATATCCGAGAGCTATAACACAAGGAAAACCCTTATTTGTAGACACCCTGCATACCCTAACCCTTGGGATGGAAACACAAAATAGAACAAACAAGATCTATTTCCGCGCAATTGTGCCTCCTGCATTCGGGTTGCAAAATTACTACATATTTCTTCCAGTTAAGAATTTGGGCATTTTAACACTACAATATTCTTCAGATCGGAGTATAATTCCGCAGGAGTAAAACAAAAAGAGTATAGTGGTCTCGCTAGCACACTTCTTTGGGACCTATCCCACTAGGTTCCTCTCTTCCCCCTAATTCCAGTGATACCTATCATTTTTAACACAATTGTTTTGTGGACCCGACCCTTCTCTGGCACCCTTATTTCGCCCATATCCCATTGGCTCCCCCTTTTTTCCCTGATCGTAGTGGTACATAGCATTTGAAACCATTCTTCTCAGTGGTTCCACCCACCCCTCCAGCCCCCTTTTGTTTCCCCTATACCATTTTCTTGCCCATTTTTTCCAAATGGCTACCACCCGAGCCCAAGAACTCAATACCTTGATTGTTGACACCCACTAAAACAAGGAAGACATCAAGAATATTAATAACAACCTTATCTCAATCAATTTGGCTATTCAGGTCCTCCAGGAGCAATGTTATTACATCAAAGACCTCAAATAACACTTCACGGGCCGTTCCCAGAACCCTTCCTCTTCTAAACAACCATCTTATCAGGATTACCATGACTCTTCCCATTACCAAGGTCCTCATACTACCCACTTTTCTCAAGACCTCCACCCTCCCAGAATTGAGGTGAACAAATTTGATGGATCAGATCCCACAGGCTGGGTCACCCAAATGGAACATTATTTCTATTTGCATGGCATTACTGATGATTTAGCTAAGCTTCATTATGGTGTCCTACATCTGGATCTGGAACGATGGAAATGGTGGCAATGGAAAAAAAAAGGCACGCCAAGGGTATGTTGCTTGGACATAGTTTGTGGCTGAACTTTATGACCAATTTGACTCTAACACCAACCATTTAGGTTGTTTGACCAAGTTAAAGTAGTCTGGGACAATGGAATACTTTATTGTCACATTTGAGCACTTAGATTTTAGAATGAAGGGCATGTCATATGCTTTCTTTAGGGAATGCTTTATCAGTGGCATCAAAGATTAAATTTGTGCCCATGTTCTCATGGCACGCCCCCAGACTTGGTTGGAAGCTACTCAATGAGCCAAGGAAGCACAACAGATTGTATCCTCCCAAATCTGCAAACCCTCCTTTCCTCCTCTCCCTAAACCCACCAATTATGCCCCTCCTGCAACTCCCCTCAAGATCCAGAAATTAACCAACTCAAAGGTCTTTGTTATAATTATGATGACAAATATTTTCCTGGGAACAAGTGTAACATAAGATTTTTGTGGTTGTGACTGAGGATATTTCTGAAGAAGATGTTGTTGTTATGCTTGTGGAGGAACTACCAACGCCATCTTACCTCACCCCACTCTCTGATCCACTAGACATTGACCTGGTGAATTCACTTAATTCCCTCATTGGCTTCTCTGCTCCCCAGACTCTCAAATTAATTGGTTACATCAAAAATAGGAAAGTCATTATCCTTGTGGACAGTGATAGCACCCATAATTTTATTCATCGCCACATTACCCAAGAAGTCAATTGTTACATCTATGTCGTCAATAATTTTCAAATCATGATTGCCAATGGAGGTTCCATGAAATCTGGGGGACGATGTGAAAATGTGTGACTCCAAATTGGTCAGTATCACCTGAAATCCAATATTTTTTCTATAGACATGGGTGGTTGTGACATTTTTCTTGGTGTCGATTAATGGATACGCACTCTAGGCCCCATTCTCATGGATTTTAAGGACTTAACCATGCAATTCCAATAGGAGGGACACCATTATAAGTTCCAATGCATCACAACAGGCTCCATTGAGATCATCAGTTCCCATCACATGGAAAAGCTCCTCAAAAAAGGTCATTCGGGCATTATTACCCAACTCCACTCCATTCATGTTGTTGAGACACCTTTTGTTCATCTCGACCTCCAATCTGTCCTTGCCCGCCACCAAGTTACCACTCCCAAATAACTTCCCCCTTCTCGTGGAGTCCATGATCATTCCATACCTCTCATCTTGGGCAGTCTTCCTCCCAATGTTTGGCCTTATCGTCATCCATTTTCCCAGAAGAATGAAATTGAGAAAATTGTTCAAGAATTTCTAGAAGCAGGTGTTATTTGTCCCAGTACTAGCCCCTATTCTTCTTCTGTGGTCATGGTACTCAAGAAAGAAGGTACTTGGTGCATGTGTCCCAATTTTCGTGCCCTCAACAAACTCATAATCAAACAAAAATTCCCCATTCCTGTCATTGATGACCTCTTGGATGAATTGAGTGGTGATCAGTACTTCACCAAATTGGATCTAAGTTCTAGATACCAGCAAATCCGTATGAAAGAAGAAGAGATTCCCAAGACTGCATTTCACATTCATGAGGGTCATTATGAGTTCTTGGTAATGCCCTTTGGCTTGTGTAATGCTCCTTCCACTTTCCAAAGTCTTATGAATCATGTCTTCCATCCTTTTCTCCATCATTTTGTCTTAGTTTTCTTTGATTATATTCTCATCTATAGTAAAAATTGGCCATCCCATCTCTCCCATGTGAATCAAGTTCTCCATCTACTCTCTAAGCACCAAATTTTCCTCGAACAATCTAAATGTGCCTTAGAAGTGGAATACCTGGGTCATATTTTCGGCAAGGATGGTGTCCAAGTGGATCCTAAGAAAATTGAATCTATGCAAGATTGGCCTCACCCTAAAAATATTAAGAGCTTGTGTGGTTTTCTGGGTTTAACAGGCTATTATAGGAAGTTTGTTCGGAATTATGGAAAAATTGCAGCTCCTCTCACTTCTCTCTTTACAAAGAATGCTTTCACTTGGACTTTAGTTGCGGATCATTCCTTCCAAGCCTTGAAAGATGCTATGTGCTCGACCCCTGTCCTAGCCCTTCCAGACTTCACAAAGACATTTGTATTGGAATGTGATGCTTCTAGGAAAGGAATTGGAGCCATCCTCATGCAAGATGGCAAGCCTTTGGCCTTCACTAGAAAACATCTTTCAGAGGGACATTTGGGCCAATATATTTATGAAAAGGAAATGTTATCTATTCTGCATGATGTGGATCTTTGGTGTTGTTGGCAGCAGGCCAAGGCGAAAAAGAAAGACGATTTTGGGAAAGAAATCATGCAGAAGGAAACCGACAGCTGGAAGGAAGCACAGCACGCGCACATGCAAGGAAGGTAACAGTTGGAAGGAAGAAAAAAACGCACGCATGGGAGGAAGACCTAAAGACGGTAGGGTTAGGGTTTTGGTAATGTATTGTAATGGCTGAAGAGCTAAAGATGTATAAATACCGATACTGAGGTATTATAGAGGGTTGACGAGAGTTGTAGTTGTTCCAATTTAGTTAACTATTCGGGTTTACATTTTACTGTATGAACTATTTTTTAAGTTGTTGATCTAGAGGAAGGGAAGAGAAGGTAGATCTTGAGGGTTAGATCGCAGGCTATGGATCCTGGTGTGATCTAGTCCGCCTCATATAGATCTTTCCCGACTGAGAGGAGTTGTAAGCGCACGACGCTATAGATGTAGAACTACCATAATAAAAGAGCCAATAGCCAAATCTTTGTGGACGTAGCCCAGGAGGGGGTGAACCACGGTAATATCCATGTTGTGTGATGAATGAATATATTCCTTTCCTGTCTTCAACAGTTGTTATTATTATGTGAATGAATGAGTTATTAATTGCTTGTTTAAATGTTGTTGTGATATCGAGGGAATAAGCTATTAGATTTACTGCACAGTCATGGATAACAGTAGGTTGCAATCACCAGTTATAATAAATGGTTCAGAATACAGATCCCATATCGTGCTCAATCCTAGGCTGTAAACACATGATTCTTACAGCCACCCATTAAATCTATCTCAGGTGAGACTTCGCAACACATTATGTGGGTTGTGTTTCCTTCTGGTTTACCAAGAGGGTCGATAGTTTTAGAGTCTTTGTTGGAAACCTGAAAGACATGAACCTAGGGTCAATAACTCAGATGGTGTAGAAGAAGAGATAACCAACAAATGGTTCTGTTTCCGTAGGTAGGAACAGGAGCGGATTGAGTAGAGGAGATAAGTCGAGAATTTGTCGAAGGTGTATTAAGAAAAGGTTAGGGAAAATAACAATGAGCTAGTAGAAGGGAATGTTGAGACCGTGGAATCCCACAAAAGCAGAGATCGAAAGCTAGTTGAGAACAAAAGAGATAGATTTTGCACAGAAAGACAATATAAACCCTAGAATAACACCCCACAAATATCTGGACAAATATGTGTTTACTGATTTGCATGAAGTCTTTTTTTGCAATTTTCCACACTTATTGCAGGAGTGGATACTAAGGTTGAAGGATAACCATGCGACGGACCGGATTCGAAAGCTAGAGTGGACCCCGGTACAGATTGAGCAATTACAACGGGTGAACAACAAGTTCACATGTGCAATAGACTTTTGGATTGACAATATTGTCGCGGGATTTATAACAGAGTTTGCAATCGACACAACGAAGTCGTATATCACAGTGGAGAAAGAGTTTCTACGTGAACCTCGAGGAAGGTACATTCAATCCCTGTATACTTCTATTAAGATACTACTATATAAAAAAGGTGTAATGACAATGGAGTCAGAAAGATAAATTTCCCTGCATGCATGGGGGAAGGGGGGAAGCACTGGCAAAAAAAGGAGAGATGGAAGGAAGAAAGGATAAGGGCAAGAAGGAGGAACCCTTGGACCCAATCATGATGGACGATGACCAGATCAAGTGGATCTTGGCGTCAATGGGAAAGACACGTAGCGGAGTACCCTACCAATACAAGGTGAATACTAAGAAGAGATCCATAGCCGCGAGGGAAGGTTTGGCGAGCGATGAGGAAGAGGTAGAGGATCTTCAGGTTGTGGAGTAGATTGAGGAAATCCTGCGTGCAACATATGAGAGGAAGACGAGAGGTCCAAGAATGGGAGGAGAAGGCAACCATCCTATCCATATTAATGTCAGTGTGGAACCCATAAACCCATGTGCGACTAATACACCAAAGAGAACACCACCGTTTAGACAACCAAAGTTCAGAAGCACTCAGATAGTAGGAAGTACATATACACAAGGAACAACAACTGGAGGAGCCAGTTTAGGTAGCACTAGTCAGGCATCTACACCGCGTGGAGGAGGTAGTAGTTCAACATTCATAATGGCAGGACATGATCCCACCATCATATTACCAGAATTTCGAGGAGAAGCAGCAGAAGGTCCTGAGAAGCATTTGTTCGTTTGTGCAAAGATTTGGGAAGAAAAAAAAATCACTGATGAAAATACCAAACTCACGTAGCTAGAAATTACACTAAGAGACCATGCACTAGACTGGTACATGAGTCTAGACACAAACAGTGCCCCTGGGATGACAAGGACACTAGCAGACATCAAGAAGTTATTGATTAATGAGTTCCAGAATCCAATTTCAGAGGATCAGTACATGAATGAGATGATCGAAATAAGACAGAAACTAGGAGAGTCTGTATGGGAGATTGATCAGAGATTCAAGCGAATAAAGGGGAAGTTGAAGTATCTCATGACTGAGATGCAACATAGGCACCTATTTGTCAACTCACTACTCCCACACTTAAAGTATCCACTGTGAAAACAGAAGTTCCAGACACAGGCAGAGGCTTTGCAGGCAACCTTGCAACTGGAATATAACTAGTATCACCAGACAGACCCAACTATCGAGGAATTGAAGGAGAATTTGAGAGTTTAATGTTTCAGCTGAACTAGAATAAGAACAAGGACAAACAAGAAGAGAACTGAAGGACACCACAAGAATGAATTTCCAATGTTCGCACAGTATATGGAAACAGGAATGCCAAATCTGTTACCACCAGGAGGAATATGGTGCGAAATCTACAAGAAACTAGGTCACGACCCTTATCACTGCACGCTGATGCAAAAATATCAGACAGTCCCAAAGAGTTCCTACTGCACCTTTTGTAAGTCAGCAGGCCATGATGATAAAGACTGTAGAACTATGGAGTTGATGTGAGAAATGACATCAAATGCATATAAAGTGCAGACATAAATTATGACTGGGAAAGACGCATCGCAGTTCAATCAGGTTCCAGCTCCATACAACACTGCGCAAAAACCATACAATAATGTGAAACTGCAGTACAACCCAGCACAACCTCAGTACAATATCGTGCAGTATAATCAGGTGCCTCAGTATAACTCGCCGCGAGGAGATCGAGCAGGCTACAAAGGAGGAGGAAAATCCAGAGGAGGTTTCAGACGAGGTAGAGGACCAGTCACATGTCATAATTGTCAACAACTGGGACATTATGCAAGGGAATGTTCGCTACCACCAGTGACTTGTATGTATTGTCGCGCATACGATCATGACACAGAAGAATGATCGACACTATTAGTAAAGATCCAGAAAAGAGGAACCAGAACAATCAAAATGTTCAGTGGATTTTAGCCGAAGCGAGGAATGAAGGATGAAACATCCACATAGTCACTCATGGTGGAGAAAAAATAGGAAATGGCGCAGCCTGACAAGAACCAGCACAAAATCAGTGGGTGAAGAAGAACATCGAACCAAACAAGTAGTTCGACGCACAGAAGGAGAAGGAGAAGGAGATATTCAAGGAATCCCGACAAGAATTTCAGAAGGGGGACATAACATTGACTTCAACTGCACAGCAGAACAAGGAAGCATCAGAGTATGAGATTTTTCCATCATTGGGTCATACCAATGAAATGCATTCCATGGGACAAGTAAGTACAATCAAAGGCTTTTTACAATCATGTGTAAAGGTATTAAGCGATCCATCATCTATGAAAATATTGCAAAACATACTAGAAAAATGTAGCATTGAGATGGAAGGAAATATAGAACCAAATACAATCNGCACATGAGAAGAAGAAACAGTAGGGAGTTCAGACTGAATGCCAACATCAAATATTTCAACATGGGAGACATTATACTAGATCTAGGATCTGAAGTTAATGTATTACCAAAGAAGACATGGCAATGCATGGGAGAGCCAACATTAGGATACTCACATGTTCAATTGAAACTAGCAAATCAACATAGAGTCCTACCAATAGGTAGAATGAAAGGAGTGACAATCAAACTCGATGGAGTGCGCACTAAAGCAGATTTTGAAGTCATTGAAATAGTGGACGACACAACACCTTACCCAACATTGCTTGGTTTGGATTGGGTGTTTGACAACCAGGCCATAATCAACCTAAAGACCAGGAAAATGACATTTGAGTTAGGTGAATACAGGGTCATCGCGCCATTAGATCCATCCCAAGGGGAGAGGTTTGTAGAACCTACTTTCCTAGACCTAGAGGAAATCGACCAGTTGTACAGAACAATTGCATGCAATGAGGATTACGTAAACCCAACTGCAGATGGGGTACTCAATTGGCGAAGCATTAGTTCATGTGTGAAAGATTCAGACACCGGTTTAGAAAACTGGCAGCAAAGGATACACGAAGTATCCATGAGAAGATTTGAAAGAATAGACCGCGCAGTACGATGGGTAGGCACAAAAGTAAGAGAACCACCTAGTTTCCATGGAATCAATGATTTGGAAACATTCTTGATCGAATATAAAGAAGCAATGTTAGAGAAGTAGAGACTGTTAGCACTTGAGTTAGCACTGAAGGCCACATTGACAAGATGGTGGGGCACACACAAAGAGACAATCACAGACTAGTACCAATGTAAGAGGCTACTGCGCATAAGGTTTGGTGCAGAACAGAAAAACAACAACCAACAGAAGTATGATGGACACGGGGCACCAGTGGAACACTTGGAGGCGTGTGGAATGCTATGTAAAATTATACTCCTAGAGGAATGGCCTCATCACTTCATACACACTCTAGAGGGCATACCAGCGATATGGTATACAAACCACGACTTGCACAAAGGAACTATGACATGGATGACATTGCAACAAAATTTTACCGTCACATTTTCATTCGAACATGAAAACCCCAACATAGATGCAACTCTAAAACAAATAAGAGGAGTAATGTTTATCATAGAACCAGATATAGAAATTATTACAAAAGAGAAACATTGGAATAAACAGACAGTTAAGGAATTGCTTTCATGCTATCATGTGCAAGAGGAAGCATCGGACGAAGACGATCCACTTGATATTCAGATTGAAGAGGAAAAAGGTGAAAGAGACGTGGAGGGTCCACCCATAGAATCGAAAGTCATTTCCGCACGGATTAAAGTAAATAAAGTTAACATTGGGACAATCGAGCATCCCAAAATGGCCAACATGAGAGACTACTGGGATGAGCAAACAGTAGAAAGCATCATAGAGTTGTTGCGCTAATACAACGACTTTTTTCCCACAACCTTTATAGAGATGAAGGGTATAGAAGGAGAATTAGGAGAGATGAAGATACCACTTAGACTAGAAGCAATATCGATCAGACAACGACCATATATACTGAACCCTATATACAAGAAGAAAGTAAAATATGATATCGACAGGATGCTCGAAGCCGAAATCATAGAATCAGTTGAAGAGTCAGAATGGATAAGCCCGATGTTCATATAGGACAAGAAATAAGGAGGGATACAGCTATGCGTCGACTTGAGGAAGTTGAATGATGCATGCTTACACGACCCATTCCCTACACCATTCATAGATGAAGTGTTAGAGAACGTGGGAGGACATGAAGCTTACTCATTCACTAATGGATTCTCAAGCTACCATCAGATTAAGATAGCACAGGAGGACAGATACAATACCACGTTTGCGACAGAATGGGGATCGTATCAGTATAGATTCATGTCGTTTGGACTGAAGAATGCACCAGCAATATTTTCCAGAGTAGTCATTGCTTTGTTTAAGGAATTCATCCACCAATTTCTTGAGGTATACCTGGATGATTGGACAGTATATAGTTTATTGAAAAATAATGTAGAAGTCTTACGCCTAATGCTAGAAAGATGCAAACAGTGTCAGATATCACTAAACATAAAGAAATGTATATTCAGAACACCATTTGGGATACTATTAGGCCATATAGTATGCAAACAAGATTTACTAGTAGATCCTATAAATATCGTAATCATTGTTAACTTACCACCACCAAAAACAGTCTGTCAGCTAAGAGCGACATTGGGACACACATGTTACTACAGGAAATTTATCAAAGGATATGCATAGATCACTACACTGATGGAAAAGCTGCGAAGAAAAGATACAAATTTTCAGTGGAATGACGAGTGTCAACACGGTCTGGATAACCTGAAGGAAATGATGGTCATCGTGCCGATATTAGTATTTCCAGACTGGGAGAAGACATTCCACGTGCATGTAGATGCATCATCCATAGCACTTGGAGCTATCTTGGCGTAGCCAGGAGCAGGAGACTTGGATCACCCGATAGAATTCACGAGTAGAAAGTTATCATACTCTGAACAAAACTATAACACAAATGAAAGAGAAGGCCTAGCTATGGTCTATGCACATCAAAAGTTCAGGCATTACTTATTGGGAAAACACTTTAAGATGTTCACATATCACTCAGTCGTGAAATACCTAGTCAACAAGCCAATGTTGGGGGGGAGAATCTGTCGATGGTTACTACTATTCCAAGAATTTGACTTTGAAGTAATAATCAAGCCAAGAAAATTGAATGCAGGACCTGATCACCTATCAAGGGTCACAAATGGAGAAGAACCTACGAACTTAGAAGACAACTTTTCATATGCACAATTATTCTCAGTACAGATTGTTGATGAATACTTCATAGATATCATTCAGTGCTTGAGTAAAGGTACTGCGCTGCAAGAATATAGCACCACGTAGAAGAAAAACATGGACTTTTTTTTCCATCAACTATCAATTGATCGCAGGACACTTATACAAAATGGGCACAGATAGCATTTTGCGAAGATATGTGTTAAAACACGAAAGACCAAGAGTATTAGCAGAATCCCACAAGGGAATAGCAGGAGGGAATTATGTAGGTAAAGCTACCGTGCAGAAGGTATTGCGTGCAAGACTATGGTGGCCAGTGATTCACATAGATTCAAAGGAATATTGTCAAACATGCGATGTTTTTCAAAGGGTAGGAAAACCCAACAGAAGGGACGAGATGCCACTACGACCACAAGTAACGTTACAGGCATTTGAAAAGTGGGCAATAGACTTTGTGGGACCAATCAACCCACCAGCAAAAAGAATAGTATCAAGGTACATTATCACCGCGACAAAATACTTAACAAGATGGGAGGAAGCCACACCGGTAAAAGATTGCATCGCAGAAACAACAACACACTTTTTGTTTGAACAAGTCATCACTTGATTTGGGTACCCGAGAGTTTTGATGAGCGACCAAGGCACGCACTTCATAAACAACACCATCAGCGCTATGACCGAAGAGTTTGAAGTCCATCACTAGAAGAGTAGCATGTATCATCCACAGGCAAATGGCACAGTGGAAGCATTCAAAAAAATCTTGGAAAACGCACTGAAAAATATTTGCAACTTTAACAGGGACGACTGGTACCTCAAAGTACCAGCAGTATTATGTGTTAGAATATAGAATATTGTGCTTGTTTTACCATTTACAATACCCTTGTCACCCAACCATAGGCCGAAGCCACCCTTCGAGCACCTTGACCTTGACAGAGAAGAATAGTGGTAGCAATCAATAGCCAAGCAAGACTGATGCACCAAGCAAGAATAGAAACCAAAGATGATAAGATAGTCCCACCCAGAAACTGACACAACACCTTCCCCAGAAACTTGCGCACAAAACTTCCAACTGCAGTGTGCACAACTGGCTCTCTGCAATTCTGAGAATGTGAATAATGAGAACTGGTGCCCTATATTTATAGTAATCTGGCAGACTTTCCTGGGCTGACTTCTCCTTCTGGGTACTAATTAATTCATATTAATTATATTTTTGCAGCCGACATCTCATCTAGGGTTTCCTTTACTTCTTTGCTTCCTTCCGGAATATTCTAATCTCATCATAGGTCACAATAGAGGTTCATACCTCTCGAATCTACCATAATATCAACACTCCCTCCTAGCTAGGGAGCCATGGTCTTGAGCACAAGCAGACCATTCAACTGGTAGTATCACGAGCACCGTCATTATTATCCAACTGGATAATCTCCTATGACAACTAGGACAATATCAACTGATAGAACACACCTGTGTTTATCTATGGTAGTATGCAACTACTCAAACCATGACACACAGTCACAACTAGTGGAACAAATCCACCACAGTAGTATATCTCTATTGTCTGGAGACAACTGGTACCATTCGTCCGGTAGCATCAACATAGTTGTATAGACTATCTCATGACTAAATCATGAGCACCATCATCAGCATCAGTGTCATCAGCTACATCATCTCTCGAAACCATACTCCATCTGAGTAATCAAACATGATGCTGGATAAGTCACTCACACCACTGAGTGATACAAGATCCATTCTTCTAATCCTAGAAGAGTAAATGTTCTGAACCATTTTCCGTCTGGGAAATCTTTGTCCTTTGCTCATCCATCTAGCTGATAATCATTTTCAAAACTGTTGATGGTCTTCAAGGAAATCAGAACAAAATGGAGCACAACTGTGTCTATCCATAGTAGTACATAACTACAATCCAATGGTACACTACCACACCAAGTAGAAAACAAGTACTTGACCAGTAACATATAGTCACGAATAGTGGAACACATCCACCATAGTAGTATACATCTACTGTCATATGGTCTTCATAACAATCATCTGATATCAACCTGCACAGAAACAATGTTATGATATAATCAAAATCATCTGGGCCAATCTTTCACTCACATCTGTGAGATCTGAAAGAATATCTGCCCTCAGTATAAAACATCAATAATGGGTTATATGCCCTATTCTTCTCAAACAAGGAAGAATGATTGTTCTGATTTTTTAGCCTGGACCATTCCTCACCCTGGGCCATTCCTCTGACACTACACAAAGTGTAACCTGGAGAGAATTAATACACCCTAAGGAATGATTGTCCCTGATTTCTAAACTTGGACCATTCCCAACCCTGGGCCATTCTTCCTACACTAATCAAAGTGCACCCTGGAGAGAATGTATAAACCCTAAGGAATGGTTGTCCCTGATTGCTGAGCCTGGACCATTCCTCACCCTGGGCCATTCTTCCTACACTAACCAAAGTGCACCCTGGAGAGAATGT
>SNQJ01S0023808.1:72033-98531 GCA_010110895.2 Picea sitchensis | reverse complement strand
ACCTCTTTTGGGGTTTCTCTTTTGCACTAATCCTAGATTATTCTTGAGCACAACAAGTCCAAAGTTCTTCAAATATCAGATACTCCTTCCTTGTGTTCATGCTTGCGTAAAATGCATCCCACGTCTTGGGAAGACCATTGAGTACTATGTTTACCAATTCCTTCTCTGAAATGATCTCTTCAATAGATTGTAGTTGATATTTTAACTAGGAGATCCTCGCAAAGTATGATGCTATACTATCATCATCATTCATCTTCATGTCACGGACCTCATTCTTTAGACTCATTATTTTTCCAATGTTTCTGACTGAGAAGAGGTTTGTTAGGGCATAATACATCTTCTTCGATGAGTCAAGATGGGAGATGTAGGGTATCAAGTGTTCTTTTATAGAATCCACTATGATACTCATGGCATTGATATTTGATATTAATTATATTTGGCATTGGTCTTTTATAGAATCCAGCAAACATTTGACATTCAACACCATGGCACCACCCAAGCAGGCATAAGCGAGCCATACCATCAGGAAATCTAGAGTTCAAAATAAGTCACGAGGATAGGTGAAAGAAGGTTAAAAGAAACTGTCGGAGATCGTCAACATCGACGAAATCCCATCCCCAGAGACAATACTAGTACAATCCATGCCAATACTGGAGGAAATTCAATAGCCAGAAGCAGAGGCCACAAATATAGATATGCCAGCAGTAGCGCAGGAGCCACGGAACCAAGAAGCATAAACCCTCGAGGAGGTGAAACCAGAGAAAATAGAAGCAGATCCGAAATTTAATGGCATGACATTGAAGCTGACAATAGTAGTGGAGCCAGATGAGTCTCAAACGACCATCTCAAACCACCCAGCAGGGGAGACGGTGGAATATACCTTGGCTTGGCCGGAATGGTATACAGAGGAGCAACCAGAAGCCGCTAGAACTTCGAGCCAACCACTGCAGCGGAAGAAAGACAAGATATAGATACCAAGGTCACCTCGAAAGAAACCGGCAACATAAATTGTTCTACCATGCCTACCAGCTGTGGTACAGGTAGGACCAGAGCTACTGGGTCATATCGGGAAGCTCAAATACTCAAACCACAATGTATCAAATGAAGACAAGTTCCTGAAACTTGCGAAGAGGGTCTTTATAAAGACCACAAGCACAAATCAGGTTGGAGAACGGATTGATCAACCATACCGGTGGGCAACTGAGCTGGAGAAAATGAGAATTTTAGGTATTTTGGACCTACCACATTTTGGCAAAGGCCAGTATGCAACAACGTGCGTCAAACAGCTGTTAGCAGTCACACATGGAGGGGACATATGGATGGACAAGCCCGTCCCCATAACCGTTGAGCTTATTGCGCAAATAACAAGGTTACCAATTCGGGGTATGGATCTCACATTATTTCTGGATGACAAAACCAAGGAGAAAGCGCTAGCAGAAGAAATAAAGAAGAAGTATGGCACCGATAGGGGGACAAGAGGGATAATTATCAAAAGGATCAACAACATAGCCACACAATTGGGCGCAAAAATCCTAGCATGCAAGATGCTAAGAAAATGCCGTAGGGAGGAAGTCCCAGCTGGAGTTGTTGCAGTTATAGCCTAGTGTAGAGAAGGCACCTCTATGTGCTGGGCATCATACCTCTTGAACTTGTTCCTAGATGACTGCAAGGATGCACAGGATCTAGGAACATACTTTCACTATTCATGGTTGATCACGCTCATAGCTTTCATGGGATGGAGGGAACCAAGGTATGTATTCTTCTGTACTAGACCAAAGCTAAATCAGGGAGCGAGGTACTTGTTTCACAGAGCCAGGCCAGACTTAAGGAGAAAGAAGGAGAATGGGTCCATGTTTGAGGGGTACCTACGTGACCTACAGGAAGCCATATCCAAGATGTGGAGAATCACACTAGAATTTGTCGCACAATATGCGGACATCGCCAATTTCCAGGCCACACGAAAAACAATGTGGATACAGGGAAGGAAGGATCTGGATAAATAGTGGCTACAAATGCGCTACTGCATCATCGAGGGTGATATTGACATGATCATCAACGAATGGGCCAATGAATGGAGGATCCCAGCTATTACCCAGGAAGTGTCGGAAAGAACAACAGAAGAAGAGGCAGAGCAGGGAGAAACGTAGCCTCCGAAAATCCAAGTGCCCAAGAGACCAAGAACGGGCCAAGGCAAGACAACACAGACAAACAAAGGGCCAAAGAAGACAGGGACCCAAAAGGGGAAGAAGGAGAGTATACAATCGACCAAGGAACAACAAAAATAGGCTGAGGGAATGCAGGAGAGCATCCCAAATCCCAACACACAAGAAACAAGGAGGAATAAGAGACCAGCTACGCAGACAGGAGGCACGCGCAAGAAATAAAAGGAACAAAGAACATCACTAGAGTATACAATCACAGATGATGACGGGGATATGATAGCAAAAATGGTCCAGGATTTTCTAGTCGAGGACTTCGACCATGCTGCACGCCACAAGGACAAGATCCAAGAGGAATTAGCATATATGCGGAAACTCATCAAGCAGATCGGGGAAGGACCGACAACAAGCAGTAAGGGAATGAGACCATCAACACCGCAGATAGAAGGATGAGTGCAAGAAGAAGAAAGAGAGTCGGTCCATGCAATATTGCAACCGCACGTAACATTCCATATCAACCCTACTATGTTGCGCATGGAAGAAATTGTGGGGCAGACACCCTTGAAGGACTTAAGACAAATCCAAATTGTGTTGACAAGGATACCATTAGGGGCACTACATAGGTTGCAAGTGAGTGTAAACCACAATGTACAGTCTCGCGCACACAGAGACTTAACGGAATTGAAGCAGGAAACAAAGAAGTGGGATGCGCTAGAAATACTATATGAGAAGGCTAAATTTGAGACCTAGGAGGAAAGGGAGCACATAAAATGTTAAGCCTTAATGTTGGCCCATTACCCCTTAATTGGGGCATATTAGATTAGTAATGCTATTTTATTTATGTCATCTTTAGGCCATTAGTTGTAATTTAGATTAGTAATGTTATTTTAATTATGTCGGCTTTAGGCCATTATTTGTAATTGTACCTCCTAGTCTCCTATATATATACTAGGGAGACATTTTCATTTTGAATCATCTTGTACTTGAACATTTAAGTGGGGTAAAATGAGGTTGCCCCCTCGAAGAGGCTTATTATCTGAAATTATCTCTTTTTCAAGGCGTTGATTACTTTTCCTGAGGTTTTTCTATGCTATATTGTTGTTTGGTTCTTAACATATGGTATCAGAGCTCAAGGTCTTGGGGTTTCGCTGCTACATCTGACACACCGTGGAATTTTCACTATAACTTTTTTTCTACAACGTTTCAGAAGGAACCTCTTGGAGGGTTTTTATAAGACGGATCAAGGTACGTTGGGTTCACAATTCGGCTCCTGAGGCCTTATACTTTCGGAGATACAGCCTGTACAAGATAGGGTTCTGGAATCATCCTGAAATGAGTCATTGTGGAATTTTCGCTATAAAACCTTTTCTGTAACGTTTTAGACCTTGAACTTCGGAGAAAATTTACAGAAATTAGTAAGGTATATGTGGAAAAAATTTCAGATTCTGGGTCATCTTAAATTTGTAGATACACCTTGTGTAAGATAGGGTATCTGACTAGTCCCATTGACTAGTCTCAAGAAGGTGTTCTAAGTAAAACAAGAATAACTTCTTGCTGGAGTATCCAAATTGAGTGGGACTGGTTGCATTGGATCTTGGACAGTCTTTAGTATTTTGGGTTCGAGTTTCAGAATTTGATATCAATTATTTTGTGCGGGGCATTCTATACAAGTGAGATCTCCTGGAAAGGCCAAAAATCGGCAAGTTGTGAGGAAGTTACCGTAAATTCCACTTGGCACCAAGAAGGTGTTCTAAGTAAAACAAGAATAACTTCGGCTGAGCCATCCAAATTGAGTGGACTGCTGTATTGATCTTGGACAGTCTTTAGTATCTTGGATGCGAGTTTTAATTCTGATATCAATTACTTTGTGCGCATTCCCATACGTGTTTAGATTCTCGAAAGGCCAAAAATCGGCAAGTTGTGAGGAAGTTACCGTAAATCCCACTCGACACATCCACCTTGATCGTGACTCCGCGGGTATCATGCATAAGAACATATTGTCTAGCAGAACCACTCAAAATCAAGACTCAAAAGGATATTTGACCAACATGCCACCCAAAAGACCTCCTACACCAAATAAGCCTGTGAAAATCCTAATTGGACTTTTGATGAAGGTGAAGAAATGCGAGGGACATAAATGATTTTACAAAAAGAAAGACAACTTACGAACCAAGATATGATGGATTCAATAGAAGCTTTCAAGTTGGATACTAAGATGGATCTGAATGGAATCATGGGCGATGGATGGATTACAGAGATCATGGAAGCATTGAGAAATTTCATAATAGAGAAGGCACCTATGAAAAATGCATCCCATGAAATTCATGATGAAGAAACAAGGGAAGGTGAATCAAGAACGGAGAAAACCCAACTTTGGTTTGAAGACCAACCATGTTCCTAAGATTGATATGAGGCGCCTTGATGGCAAGGACCCAACTACGGATAATTTCCGTGATGAGCAATTCGATCTCCATAATGCGCCACATACACAAAAAAGGTAAATTTAATTACTTTATATTTAGAACCTAATCAATTTGTTTGGTATCATGGCTTTGTCTCGCTAAATCACTTGTCACTTGGACAATTTTCACTAAAGAAATGATAGCACACTATGAGGATACAAGGAGCAATACCTTCTTTAGCCAATTGATAACATCCAGCAAAAGCGGGTTGAGTTATTGATCACATTGAGAACTTTCTCAAAGATTGAATATAAAGGTAACCACAATTCCAGACATGAGCACTTGATTGACGTGATTCATAGAACTTTAAAATGACAACATCTTCAACATGAGGTTCGCCTTGGGAACCCAAATCATTGAGAATGTATCAGAAGGTGGCAAGAAATGTTGAAAGTAAAATACGGCTATGGATACTTTGTGGAAGGACCTATTCTAACATCTATCGAGAGAACAATGCTCTTCTCCTAAAACACCTCAACCTACGGGCAAGGGTTGACACCCATTTCAACAATTGAGGAAAGAAAAGAAAAGGTTTGATCATTAAACATGTTAAGTACAAGAGGGACATGAGTGTGTGGTGAAGAAATTATTCTACATAGATTGTGAAGAGGGAAGAAGAATAAGAACAAGAACCATCTCAAGATGAAAACGTGAAGCAATTCCCTCCTCAAGAGTTGACTCTTAATGATATCGTTGTAATGCATTACCGGAATTAGTGACTCCTCAACCTCAAGATTGAATGATAAAGCATCAAAATAAAAGGTAGCTAGTCCTAATTGATTTTTTTAGTACTCATAATTTCATTCATTTATAACAAATTAGCTAAAGATCTCAGTCTGTTTCCGGTATATCCAAAGACTGTAGCTCTCAAGTAATGATTGCATGGAGGAACTATCAATTACTCGTGAAAATGCAATAAGATCAATCTTACTATGGGAATATGTAATGAATAGTCCATCGATTTCTATACCCATGGGTGGTAGATGTTGTACTAGGAATCCAAATGGTTGGCAACTAATAGAATAAAGGGCTTTTAATTTTCAAGAACTTTCTATGAAATTTTCATTGAAGGGAAAGAAATTGAGTTAAGAGGTACGACAGGGAAGCCCTAAGAAGGGTGATAAGCTCTAACGACATGACAAAATTATTGAAAAAGGGGCATCAAGGCATTATTGTATCAACTATGCTACCTAGATGTTCAAACATCTAAGCTATCTATCTCAAGATCTCCAAAGGATCATTGAGAAGCTAATTCCAAAAGTATTTGAAGATATTCCAAAGGTCTCCCACTAAATCACGATCATGAAATCTGCCTAACTCGAGAGTGTTCCTTCCTAACATCGTGCCACAATGATACCCTTTACGCCCGTAATATGAAACTGTTTAATGGTTGAAGAAATGTTGTACATCGGGCATTATTAGATCCTAGCCAAAGTTCTTACTCGCACTGCTGGTAATGGTATTCAAGAAAGATAACTCATGGTTTATGTGTCCGTGACATAGAGAGCTCAACAAGATTCTACTATTAAAGATAAGTTTCCATTCCCCTTGATTTCATGAATTGTTGATGAACTACATGGAGCAATCTATTCTACAAAATTGGATCCGCTCGTGGTAATCATCAATGATCAGAATGAAGGGGAAGAAGATATCCCAAAACAACATTCCAACTCATGAAGGCCATTATGAATTTTTGTCATGCCCTTGGCCTTACAAATGCACCCTTCCACATTCCATGGTTACTGAATTCCATTTTCAAGCCCCTTCCTTCAAAATCTCCAGGTTAGCATTTCTTTGATGATATACTAACTGCAAGTCTTGGGAGTGATCATCCGTCAACTGTTGGACAAGGTGCTACAACTACTAAAGGAGCAACAACTATATGCCAAACCATCCAAATGTTTCTTTGGAGCAAAAGGAGGTAGAGCATTTGGCTCACATTGTATCTCATGAAGGTGTCAAGGCAGACCCTAACAAGATTAAGGCAATGATGGACTGGCCGATTCCTAAAACATTAAAAAATCTTAGAGGATTTTGGTTTGACAGGTTACTATCGTAAGTTTGTTCAAAATTATAGAAGAATAGCATCATATTTAACGGCAATTAACTAAGAGGGCTGCATTTTCATGGACTCCAGAGGCAACTAAATCTTTGAACAACTTAAAGAGGTGATGTAAAGTTCCCTGCCCTTGGACTAATCTGCATCTACAAAACCTTTATCGGTGGAATGTGGATGCACTGTGGGAAATGGAATTGCGTCAGTCCTAATGCAAGAACGTAAGGCCCCGGCTTTGAAAGCTCCACCAATTCAAGGGAAGGGACTTACGTAAACCCATTTATGAGAAGGAAATGATGGCAATACTACATGCATTGTAAAAAATGGCGTCCCCCACTCTAATAGGTAGGCACTTCAAGGTCAATACGTATCATGATAGTCTTAAATACTCTCTTTGGAACAAAGACTATCTTCTAAGAACAAACAAAATGGGTAACAAAGATATTGGGCTATGATTTTGAAATCATCTATGTGCAAGGGAAGCAAAATGTTGTGGTAGATGCACTCAAGAAAGGATGAATATGCTGAGGCTTCCCCTTGTGCTATCTCGACCATCCAACCCGATTGGATAGTAGAAGAAGGGATGAATGAAAATGATGAAAAGTGGAGTCTCATTCAAAGGTTACAAAAGGATTCCAAAGGTAATCACATACATTTACATGGGAAAATGATCTACTCATGGTACAAAGATCGCTTTTATTTATTTCTATGTAAGAACTCCTAACTTAAACAAAAGGTACTATTGAATTGCACTTCCAAAGAGGGAGGGCACCTCGGATTTTGAAAACCTACCATAGAGTCAAGAAGGATTTTTTGGGATGGCCTTAAACTATCAGTCTAAAGGTTTGTGGCGTAATGTGGTTTGCCAACAAAATAAGGTGGAAATAATTAAGACCCCAGGGTCTTTACAACCATTATCCATCCCAATTCGCTAGGGAGGAGGTTTTCCATGGATTTCATATCAGGGTTGCCAAAGTCTCAAGGAAAGAGTGTCATCATGGTGATTGTTACAATCACTAAGTATGTGACACACTTTTGTGCCCCCTCTCATCCCTTCAAAGATAGTAGCTGCCACCGTGATTCATGGAGACAGCCTAAAAGCACCACGGGAAACCCAAAAGATCATTGTGTTTAATAAGAGATCCCATATTCACTAGATTACTTTTGGACGTAATTATTTTTTGTTTGGGTACCAATTGGATCATAGCTCATCCCATCATCCCCAATCTGATGGACAAACCGAGATAGTGAACAAACAGTGTGGAAGGCCACCTTGCCCTGGTTCGAGCAAACACAATGGTTCAAATGGAGCCATTCCCTGGCGTATCGGTGGTATAACACTTCCTTCACACCGCAACAAAATGACACCATTTATCGCACTTCATGGATACCACCCTCCCTTCCATCACTTCTTCCTCCAAAAATAAAATCGCGTCCAAGCAGTTGGAAGATCACATCGAGAATCAACAAACAAATTCTCCAAATATTAAAGGACAACCTCAATCATGGCGATAATCGCATGAAACAACAAGGACATCAACATCAGAGGAAAGAAGCTCTTTGAAGTAGGGGATTGGGTGTCTTTAAGACTACAAACCCTATACAAATAGATGTCCCTAAGCAAGCCAAGAAGGATAAAGTGTATATATAATAAATTATCACCAAAGTACCATGGGCCTTATAAGGGGCGCTTTGCAGTAAGATTAAGTACTTCATGGTATACAAACTGAGTCACCGGTGATCTCTTCACGAAAGTACAATCTTAGCCCATGTTTCCATTTTAAAGAAGGTTATAGGCGACAAGATCCTACCAAACTATAATGTTTAACCTTGACGTAATAGCGAAAAAATCATATTGGAGCCCTGAAGCCACGGGACACAAGAATTCGGCCAAATTAAGGAATAGATCCATTTCGTGAGTATCTCATTAAATGGAGGAAACTACTCACTGAATATTCCACTTGGAAAGACGAGCGCCCTTATATACAAAAGTATCCAGAAGTTACTCAAGCGCTAGGATTAACACTTTGTCTCAAGGAGGCATGTTAAGCCCTAATGTTGGCCCATTACCCCTAATTGGGGCATATTAGATTAGTAGCTATTTTATTTGCGTCGGCTTTAGGGCCATTAGTTGTAACCTCTAGATTAGTAATGTTATTTTAATTGGCGTCGGGTTTCCCCTTTTGAGGGGTCCATTATTTTTTAATTGTACCTCCTAGTCTCCTTATACATGGGCCTTCTGAGGAGACATTTCATTTTGAATCATCTTGTACTTGAACATTTATGGGTAAAGGAGGTTGCCTCAAGAGGCTTCTATTATCCTAAATTATCTTTCTGGGCGCTGAGCATTTCTTCCTCGGTGGTTTTTCTATGCTATATTGTTGTTTGGTTCTTAACATAAAGGATTGGGATCATGTTTGAACTTTACAAGAAGATTCCGCCAGTCACAAGCAGAGTGAGGTAATCACAACAAAAGAAAAGATCTAATCGTGGATTGTGCAAGCAATTGATCAATACAGCCAGGAGATCGAGAACCTCCGGAGAACATCCTCACACCAACCGCGAAATCCACTCCACTAGCGTTCGGCGAGAAAAGGGAAGTGTGAAGCAACAACGCGAATCAGAGGGAGGATAAAGCAACAGTCAACACAAGACCGATCTGGACTTGTTCGGACAAAGCAAAGACAACTTTGGGACTAGGGTTGAGGAGGACTACAGGTCCAAAATGGACATGGAAGAAGAAAGATTAGCCTGATCCCCAGAACTCAATCAAAGTGGAAGAAGACAATACCAATCCCATAACGTATCAAAGGGATGCAGGAATATTAAGAGATTGGTGCAGCCACCAAGAAACCTAAAACAAGAGCTGCCGTGCCCAAATGGGACCATTGGCAGGAGAGGGTAAAGCGTAAGTCTCGGTACGTGCAGAGGGAAGCTAAGACACGATGGCACGCACCTGCAGAAATCGCGTAGGATTGATCAATGATGAAGTTGCAGTCCAAGTAGTGGACACAATCAAAGAGAAGACCTAGGGCGAGACACGTTGAAACAAAGCTCACGGAAAAGCCCAGATAGTTAAAGGGCGAGATCTGAGAAGATCAGAAAGGATTAAAGTGGCCCCAGGACGAGCCAAATGTCACTTTGGGCCCGCTAAGCAGGGATGGAGCTATGGAAAAGAAAAGATGACGGGAAAGAAAGCATGAAGATAGAAAGCCATTGAATCGAAGGGAAGCACACGCCACAAGCATGCAAGGAAGCAAAGAATGGGAAGGAAAGAACAACACACATGCATGGGAGGAAGACTGCAACAATAGTAGGGTTAGGGTTTTGGTAATGCATCAGAATGGATGAAGACAAAGATGACAACACTGAGCACCGAGGTACATAGAGGGCTGATCAGGAGTTGTAGCTGTTCCTGATTTAGTTAAGCATTTGACTTACATTTTACCGTATTAGAACTATTTTGTAAGTTGTTGAGCTAGAGGAAGGGAAGAGAAGGTAGGATCTGAGGGTTAGATCATAGGCTATGGATCCTAGTGCGATCTAGTATGCCTCACATAGATCTTACCCAATTTTGTGGAGAATTGTAAGCGTGCGGCACGAGATATGCAGTACTACCATAATAAAAGATCCAAGAGACGAATCTTTTGTTAATGTTTGCTTTAATATTATAGTTCTTTGCATTTCATAGGATAACAACACAACATAAGACAAGATCATTGAGAAATACACAATCACAAGAGACACAACATTTATCCTGAAACCCTCTAGGGGAAGAAAAAAAAGCAAAAAAAAAAAAAAAAAAAAAAAAAAAAAAAAAAACTTAGTTTAACATTAATTTATCAACCCGGAGGATTCATCTTTATCCCAAGAATATCGGGTAAAGTCTATGTAGATAGCTGCCTTATAGAGGCTAAAATCGGTAGTAGAAAGTAAATTTTGAGTTTATCAACAATCAAGTTCGTCAAACATTTATTAAAGATTCTAAGAATTGAAATCTAAATCTTGTACAAAAGGAAATGAACTAACTAATCTATTGAATTTATTTTAAGAGCAGTGATTGAATCTAGATAAAGACTTGCATAAATGACTATCATTATGAATCAAAATGCTGAAAAGAAAAAGGCAAATTACTCTATCTATGGAGGGAATGGGACCTGTAATCTAACTGAAAAGAGACGACAATCAGATTTCTATTGAAAGGAACAACAATCTTATATTCTAGCTGGAAAGGGAACAAATAAATGTAACCTAATGGAAAAGAACAACAAATTACTGTATATTTAATAAGGAACAACAATTGTGAATTAAATGAAAGGAACAATAAATGTGAACTTATGAGGAACCATCACACATCAAATCTCAGTAATAGGAACTTGGAACAACAATCATTTAATGTTTCATGGAATATCTATTTCTTGCAATTAACATGAAATCATCAACACACTTATATGCTCATAATCCATTATAAAGAGAGAATCGACCTCAAAACAAGATTTTGAACTAATACACCATAGCATCTAATAGTAGATCCTTCGTGACTGGCCCCTCACCTTAGAAGTACTTCTATTTGAAACTCAGTATATAAAAAAATGGTAAAACCACTCAAGGCTTCAGAAATTGATTTACATCTCGATACATAACATTTTACAAAAATTGCTAACGCATAGAAATTCTATGTTCTCAATTCTTGAGTGCAATTGTCCCCCTCTTTCCAGATTTATTTTCCCCTTATATGTTACAATAATCTCTGTAAATTAATCTATCCCGAGGATCGAGATCCTCAGGATTGCTTTACCATTACAATAAGTAACTCAATTATCTTTAAAACTCCGCTTTGTTACAAAGTCTTCAATCCTCCTATTAGCTTACGATTCAAGATTCCTATATTGGGTTTGAAAATATTTAACCAATCATGTAATAAAACTAGATAATTCCAATCATATTTAGGATCTATGTAATCTAATCTCCAACAACAACAACACTAAAGTATATTATTCATTTTCCATCCCATTTGCTTCTAAATAACCAAAAATTCAATCAAGATGATATCAGAGGAAATGTGTGGAAAAGGAAGATATTTATACCATTTTCATAACCCAACATACCCCCAAGCTTACCTTATTTCATGTCCTCATCCAATATGATATATTACATGTAAAGCAGTAATTCTATAAGGTGGAAAGGTTGGTTCACTGGGCCTTCTGAACCCATTGTTTCATGGAGTCTCTCCAAAAAGAAAGTCCTCCCTCTTCATTAATTCTGATAATCTTTGCACTCTTTCTCCTCGAGGGAACCAGATGATAGGGGATTATATCTACAACCAATCCAAGTAGGCCCTTCCTCCTGGAGAAATCTAGAATACCTCTCTATTCTAAAGGTAGCTGCAAAGAAATTCCCATACCCAAAGGGTTCCCTACTCTTTACTTCAATCGGAGGATGCATCCCATGTCATTTTAGAAGCAACAAGAGCTTCCTCCTTAAACTCCCTAAAGCGAGTGATACTTGAACGTATGACCTAGAGATGGATGGGGACCAAGGAGTCTACTTAATTTCTCTCGGCTACAGTTGCTTCCATGTCACATAATGGTTGGAAAGGACTTTGGAGGTTCCCCCATAACCCAGAGATCTAGCCCATCTTCCCTCTTAGGAAGGTTTTATGAGCTTTACCCCATTTGACTTGATTCTAAGTGAATGACAGAAATACCTGAAACTGCTTTGCATTTCAACTATGAATGGGCTGTGGTTATCTCTTTTTTCTTCCAATGAAATTATGAAAGTACAATTCACACAAAAGTATTGTACCTTTTCATCCCACTCTCGTTAACATCAAATAAACTCAGGTACAGTGGAAAATGAAATAGGTTTTTCTTCTCTGATGGCCTTCATTCTTAATAACATATATCATTCTAGCAAGAATAAAGTGCAATTGGCTGTTGTGGGATCTATAATTAATAGCATCAAAGTAGACATCACGATTTCCTTGATTTGTTCCAAAGATTTTTCTAATTGGGTTTGCACCTTTTTATCTTCCCTTGGGCTCTAATGAGCGCAACATAGGTCTCACCCTCTGTTGCTATCATATCTTTCAATTCTTTAACAATCCTTTGGTATTCATTCCTAGTTACCATTTCATCTTGGTGTTGAGCCAATGTTTGTTGGGCTTGTCCTAACTCTTCCTTTAGTCTATCAATGGTGACACCATGTTCTTAAGATTGAGATGCTTGGTATTCTTCCATAACGCCCATCTCTTCCCTAGATTGAGTTAATGCTTACTAGACATGTGTTAGCTCTTCTTCCAACCTGTCCACAATAAAAATTTGTTTCCAAGACTAGAGTGCTTGGTGTTCTGCCATACTCAGCAACTCACTTCTGTTTTGAACCAGGGTTTGTTGAGAATACATCAATTCTTCCTCCAATCTCCGACGATAGCACACAATAATAATAATAATACACACACACACACACACACACACACACACACACAATAATAATAATAATAATAATAATAATAATAATAATAATAATAATAATAATAATAATAATAATAATAATAATAATAATAATAATAATAATAATAATAATACACAATAATAATAATAATAATAATAATAATAATAATAATAATAATAATAATAATAATAATAATAATAATAATAATAATAATAATAATAATAACAATAATAATAATAATAATAATAATAATAATAATAACAATAATAATAATAACACACAATAACACAATAATAACACACAATAATAACAATACCAAGGAGTTGAGCTCGCCTACACCCCCAAAGATCAACTGCTCTCTACACGGCTACATTTTCCGTACTCTAAAAGAGGTGCCTTCCCATTCCGGAGATACCATTTCTCCAATTATTTCTTCAGGGTCTATTTGTATCCTTACAGAATTTGTACTAATTGCTTCTTTAAGAAGAGGGTTTCTTCCTTGTACCGCCCTTTGTTCTTCTTTCTTTTGTTGGCTTTATCTACATGTTCTAACTGTTTCCTCAATTCCCTGATAATCTCCTTGAGTTTAACCACCGCTTTAATACTTCATCCTTCTTAGCTTTCTTCTTCAATAGTTTATTTTCTTTTTATAACTTAATTCCTTCTTATGCAGCCTTGGTTGATTGGTTGTCATGAGGTCTCAAATGCCTTCCATTCCTCGCCACCGATGGCTGTTCCTCCTGCTCCTTCCAACCTATGTCCTGGCCCAAGAGGGATTCTTGTTTCAAAATGGGGTTCTTCATGTGCTCTGTCCTCAAGAAAAGATATTTCAATATCAGGAAAATCTTCAATTGGTTTTGAAGAGGAGGGTTGTTCTGGTCATTTTTCTGGATTATTTGTGCTTCTGTCAATTGAGGTTCCTAAGATTCCCAAAACCCCGTCTATTTCTTCCTCATAGCTCTTCAAAAATAGTTCTATTATATGTGATAATGTTTGGGTGTCTTCTTGATCATTCCTTTGTGAGGTATTTTCTTCTTGCCTAATTCTTTGAGCATTCTCGCATGGAGATCGTTTCAGAATTTAAAGTTCTTCGATGTTTTGTTAGATCCCCGAATTGCTCAGTTTGTTTCCCTCGGATTCATCCGCCTTCCTCCTTGTCCCAATGATGGCTGTAGGGCAGCTTGTTGCCTCTCCCTCCTTTGTTAATGCCCAGGTTTTAGGCAATGGGTCCTCGGATTTTAAGGTAATCTTCCCTCAACTTTAGTTTGAGGAGATGGGGTTTCTCTTTAGGTAGTAGTCTCATCTACCCGCCTATCTTTGATTTCCTGTGGTGGTTCTTCATGTCATAATCTGGGGCCGCTTCTAGTTGTGGAGGTCTATTGGCCTCAATCGAATTCTCCCAAGTCAACTAAGATTGACTCAATGCTTTAATTGTTATCAGTTTAACTAAACTGGTGGTATCGGAGCACACAATAGTGTCCTTGGATTTTTGTGTTCTCGGGGTAACCTACAGCATGCGGCATTTAGAAAGAAAGTTAGATTAAGTACTAACCATTGTTTTAAAGATGCCAAAAAATTTGCGTGGTGAGGTCAATTACGTCATATCATCCATCATAAGTGATGTACCGTTGAATTTTCCCCGCAAGTTCCTTCCATGGTTCTCCAAGGGTACTAGGATCGAGTCCCATTCCTTTCTTATCCAATTCCTTCCCGTGGTCCGGGTGAAGGTTTCCACATCTTCCTTCAATTTTGTGTATCGTCCTGTCCACTGAATTCCCATATTAGGGAGGCATGTGACCTCTACTAAGATTCTAGGTCACCGAGGTTTGTTTCTGTCTCCGTTAATTACAGATTTTCCTCACAGATTCCTCGGAAGAATCTGCTGACATTCATGTCATATCCTTGAAAACGGTTGAAGTACTCCATCCACCCTGGCCGATGCGTGGATGTCTCTTTCTTGCTCTATAATATTTAGTAAAGTGGCTTCTTTGCACACACCTATGCCACCCATTTTATGAGAAAATATGGATGACTACTGCCCTCGCAGCGTGACGCGTGGTTGTGACCAAAATTTTGGAGGAAAATTACTTCAAGAATAGCAAATATCAATAAATGAAAATGAAGTTATTTCATTACAATCATTACTACTATCCGGTGACGAGAAGCATGCCCATATCCACCTCCGCATTAACATAAAGGTCAACCGCATCAGCCGCTGTAGGGAAGAGTAATGATTGTAGGCATTGGTGATGAAAAAATTCACCGATTGCACGTGATGGATTCAATGGGGATTAATGATTTTATGCTTGAACAACATATTGAACGTAATCATTAAATGTTACTTTTTGGAATTGAAGATAATCACATCTAAAAAGAATTCTTCTTTAAGGATACACAATAATTCAAACTGCTCGGGCTTAAATAATATCCCATTATATCATAATGTTGTTACTTTTCTTGAGTTATTGAGTATAACCGAAATGATAGCCCCGTTATTAAGTAAACAAAATCTAGAGAGACGAGGAAACTCTGGTGTTTAAGGTAACTCCATACCACAAAAGTGTGAGTCACCGCTTCCGTTGTGCTCCATAGCCCTCACATGGTTTCCTTTTAACCCTAAGATGAGCTTGTATCCTGATACTTGAGCTTGAATCGCTTTTCCATGCAAAGACCATTATCCGGTTTGGTAGCTATAGGATAATGCCACCACTAGATTGTAACTTAAGTGAAAAAACTGGCTCGTGATGAGACCTCTTGTCCCTTTGACAAAGAAATGTCAAAGGCCATTGTTCTCGGTGTGGTATCCATAGGGAATGTCACTTAGGTTAGTGTCCTATGATCATGGTAGTTTGGCCTGTGATGAGACCTCCTATTCTTTGTGGGAAAAGAAAGAAATTTTTTTGATTATATATATATATATATATATATATATATTTGAAAGTTTCTTGTTTTCCAAAAAGACCATTATCCTGGTTTGGTATCCAGATGATGATAATGCCACTCATCAGAGTGTAACTTAAGTGAACAATCCGACTCGTGATGAGACCTTTTGTCCTTTGACAAAAGAGAATGTCAAAGGACATTTCCGGTGTGGTAGCCATAGTGGGAATGTCACTTAGGTTATTATCCATTGATCATGGTAGATAGCTCATGATGAGACTCTATTCTTTGTGGGAAAAGAAAGAAATTGTATTGATTTACTATCTATATGTATTGAGTGTATGAAAGGAGGCTCATCTACTCCTAAGAGTAAGGGATGGCGTAAAAAAGAGTAAGGATGCCAAGTAAAAGTGTGCTGCAGATTCCTTATTAATTATAAATGTGAGGTATCATTTAAGGTATGTATAAGGAAAAGAAACGAATTATGGTGGTTACAAGTTATGAACAAGGTTTAAGATATTTCTCAAGGAAGTGATCCAAAAAGCAATTTGATAAGGTATGGGAGATAGTCCACAAAATAATGATAGATCGCTAGAAATAATGTACAGGAAAATTATTTTGCAGAAAGTTGTACCCTGTGTTGAAAGGTTTAGTGTTTTATCAGCAAGGAAGGAACGATAAAATGAACAATAGGTGTAAAAAAATAGCAATTATTCCTATCATTCAAAGGAACAAAAGGCACGCAAAAGTAATGACAATTGTTCCATTCAAAGGAACAATAGGCATGCAAAAGGAACAACAATTGTTCCATTCAAAGGAACAGTAGGCGCGCAAAAGGAACAACAAGCGCACAAAAGGAACAACAATTGTTCCGTTCAAAGGAACAACATGCACGCAAAAGGAACAACAATTGTTCCATTCTTAACCATCTAAATTTGTAGAAACCTGGTAATGTATTTTGTTTGAATTCAAGGTTGATTCCTCATCAACTAAATTCATTTATGAGTTGGTTTATTTCAAAATTAAGTAATGGATGGTTTGTTAATGTTATAAATTTCATTATAGTTGCCCAATTTATGTTGTTGAATCATGACACATTCATTTCTCTGCAGAAGATAGGGTATGGGTAATCAGATGAAGCAGGAGTTCAGAACAGAAAAAGAGTGCTAACTGAGTTCATCACGGTCACCCTCCCTAGTTTTGATTTTCTCGAATGACTGTCGAAAATAATAATAAAAAAAACTAAATAAAATCTACAGAAAACAAAATTATATACAGTATGTACAGTGTCAATAGATTTCAACATTTATGGAGTTGGGGTGGCTGGATTACCTTCGCAGCCAGCCAAAATTTGAATGGTAGGGTCCTTACTTACCTCTTGGTAGAAAGATTCTTTTGAGGGCGGCTGGTTATAGAGTCGTAGCCGGTGTCCATTGACCCGAAATGGATATCCGGACCCGTCGATGGTGCTTAACGTAACTGTGCCATTATCATGGACTTCATTGATTTCGTATGGTCCTAGCCACCGTGTCTGTAATTTTCCTGGAAAATCCTTAAATCTGGAATCATAGATGAGCACCCAGTCTCCTTTTTTAAATAATTTTTTCTTTATATGCTTATCATGGCAGGTCGTTCTCTGTTGCTGAATAACGGTTGTGCGCTCTACAATAGACAAGCATGCTTCATCCAATTCATTGAGTTGTTGAAGGCATTGTTTATGTGTTTTTGTAATATCCAGTCCGATTTCCTAGGCCATCCTTTGAGTCTTGATTTCAAACTCGATTCGGAAGATGGGTTCTTTTCCATAGACTAAATGGTAAGGAGAGTAGCTAGTGGTATTATGCCATGTTGTGCAGTAAGCCCATAAGGCATTTGGGAGCTCAGAAGCCCAATTCTGTCGTGTTTGTTGAGACAGTCTTTGTCAGGATTTCCTCCAAGACTTTGTTGGTGCTTTCCACTACCCATTTGCTTGTGGATGATACAAAGAAGTAATTATGTGTTTGATATGATAATTATCCAGGGTGGTGGTGATTCTATGAGCTATAAATTGTGACCCCCTATCAGTAATTACCTCTCTTGGTAGTCCATAGCGTATGAATAATTTGAAAAGAAATTTGATGACTACCTCTTCTGTTGCATTTGGTAAGGCTTCTACCTCTACCCATTTAGCCATGTAGTCCATTGCGACTAGAATATAGGCTTTTTGATTTGAATTTGGGTTGAAGGGGCCAACGAAGTCTAGTGCCCATCTCTCAAATGGTTTTGCAACTACTTGTGATTTCAAAGGCATTTCATTAGCCTGACCTGGTTTTCCCATCCGTTGACAACTATCGCAGTTTTGGATATATTTCTTCACATCTCTGAATATTGAGGGCCAATAATAGCCCATCTGCAGAATTTTGTGTCCAGTCCTGCGGTCTGCAAAATGCCCACCACAGGGCTCATCATGTCCATATTTTAATATGTCATAGATTTCATCATCTTGTACGCATTTGTGGATATGGAGATCAACTCCTATATGGAAGAGATATCCGTTGATCCAGGAAAATCGTGCACTACGTTGGACGATTAGTTTTCTTTCCTTTGATGAAAGATGTGTCGGTAATCTTCCTGCTGCTAGGTAATTTTCCACGTCAACGTACCAAGGTGGCTTTGTAGTAATGGCAAACAAATGCTCATCTGGAAATCGATCTTCGACTGTTAAGGAGTCATCTGTTTTGGGTATGCAGGATAGGAAGTCTGCGACAAGGTTTTATCTCCCAGGTCGATCTTTGATGGTGATATCAAATTCCTGCAATAATAACAACCATTGAGTGACCTATCCATTAGTAATTGGTTTATTAGCCAGATATCTGATAGCATAATGATCAGTATATAGAATGACCAGA
The DNA here is from genome assembly GCA_010110895.2 of Picea sitchensis. Lineage (NCBI taxonomy): Eukaryota > Viridiplantae > Streptophyta > Pinopsida > Pinales > Pinaceae > Picea > Picea sitchensis. Next base: position 79,633 of record SNQJ01S0023808.1, on the reverse strand, counting down.
TAGCCTGTTATATAATGACAAAATTTATTGATGGCATGTATAATAGCTAAAAACTCTTTCTCTATTCCTGTATAATTAAGTTCGGCTGGATTAAGATTCTTGCTAATAAAATAAATGGCGTAAGGTTTCTTCTCCTCCTCCTGTCTAAGGACAATGCCTATGTCAATATCTGATGCATCGATGGAGATGTGGAATGGTATTTTCCAATTTGGCCCCCTCAACACCGGTGATGTTGAGATCAACTTTGTGAGTCCTGCAAATGCCACATCACACTTGTCAGACCACTAAAATTATACATTACCAGTCAAAGCATGTAAAGGTGCAGCGGTTCTTGCAAAATTGTCCATAAACCTACGATAGTATCCTGAAGCGCCAAGGAAACTACGTACCTCAGTTGTGTGTGTGGTGTAGGTAGATTAAGGATTACTTCTATATTTGTTGGGTATACCCTAATTCCATCTACAGAGATATAATTCCCTAGTACCACACCTTCTGTCATCATCATGTGACACTTTTCGTGGCTTAAACATAACCTGGTCGCAACGCATCGCTCTAGTATTTTCTCCAGGTTATTCAGTGCTTGATCAAAATCATCACCATAAGGAGTGAAATCATCCATATAGACTTCAATTCCTTCACCGATCAAATCGTTGAATATGCTCAGAATGGCCCTTTGAAAAGTGGTTGGAGCATTACAAAGTCCAAAGGGTAATACTCTGTATGCAAAAGTGCCCCAGGGGCATGTGAATGTAGTTTTATCTTGATCTTCTAGGGCAATCTGAATCTGATTATACCCACTAAAACCGTCTAGGAAAGAAAATAATTTCTTTCCTACCAAAGTATCTAGGACCTGGTCAATGAAAGGAAAAGGGAAGTGGTCTTTTTTAGTGGCTTTGTTAAGTTCCCTGTAGTCAACATAGATGCGCCATTTCCCATTTTTCTTTGGGATGATCACTAATGGGGAAACCCATCGACTATCTGAGATGGGATATATAAAATTTATGTTCAACAATTTTTGTAACTCTTCTTTAACGATATCCCTGAGCTGAGGATTTAATCTTCTCTGTGGTTGTCAGATAGGCCGGGCTTCTTTTTCAACATAAATGTGGTGTGTACAGAGTTGTGGATCAATACCTTTCATATCAGAATATTCCCATGCAAAATCTTGCTGGTATTTGGAGAGGACATGAATTAGCTTTTGTTGTCATTGTTCATCTAAATTGGCATTGATGTTTAGAGGCCTCCTGGGTGTGATCTTGACGGGTTTGCTATTATGAACGACTGTAGTTGGAATTTGTTGTTCCATTCAATCTTCCAGCAGGTCCCCCTGTGCTTCACAGTCTAGAACAGCTTGGAGCATCTGGCAGGTCAGGTTGCTCATGGTGGTCAGATTATTGATAAACCCACTGATTATGTCATCCTCTAGCTGGTTTTTAAGTTTGAGGGCTTCTTCCTGCGTAAGAGGGGCTCATAAATCCCTCTTTGGGTATCGAGGTGGTCAAAATTGTGGATATACGAAAGTTGGACTTGGTTTAGCAGGAGGATATAAAATGAGGTTCTTCGTGATACCCCCTCTAGGGATTGTCATATTTCCTGTTCGACATCCTATGTACGCATCTGTTGTTGCAAGCCATGGCCTGCCCAATATCAATGGATGCCTTTCAAGTCCACCTTTTGGATTGATGATGAGGAAGTCCATCGAATATTCCCAAGAGTCGACGGAGATGGCTATATCATGTAATGTGCCAACTAGTCAAACTACAGATCGATCTTCCAACTGCAGCATTATTGTTGTGGGTTTGAAGGAGTTAAAACCCAGGGTATTGCAAGTTTCCATAGTCAGGATGTTGATGGATGCTCCCAAATCAACTAGTGTATTGGGAAAAGAGAAGCCCTGGATCTGAATTGTCACTATGGGATTCCCCGGATCTGCATATTTAACCAATTCTTGCCTACCTAAAATTAGATCAGATAAGGCTCCTACCACGTGGACTGTTGATGATGGATTTTTAATTTTTTTGACGGGTTTTCTCCCACATAGCTCCTTGATTGTTTTTGCGTAGATTGGGATGTCCTGAAGAGCTTGCAGGAGTGGAATCTTGATATATAAATTCTTGAGTTCCCCTACAAGGTCGAAGTTGGGATATACGGTCGATTTTGCTATCATCAATCTTTTGGGGAATGGAGGGGAGGGTGTTGCACCTTTATCCGGATCTTTTGATTCGACTATGTTTCCCCCCTTCTCGATTTCTTCTGTTATTACCATAGTCGAAGGTGTTATCGCTGGTTTTTTTTCACCCTCCTACCCTTGGAAAATGTCATTTTCTTCAGGAGAGATTATTCATCCCAACCTTAATTGTAGTTCATTGCACCCTACCGATCTAATCTCTCCTTCTCCATTTCCCATAATCTAGGTGAGTTGAGTCGGTCTGTTATTTGGATTTGGGTGTGGTTAGGCTGGTAGTTGAGGGCGCAATTGGGATTGTGGATTTTGGGACAATTGAAATGGGGATTGTAATGTAGGCTGAGTTTGAGGGGCCATCTCCATGGGTTGATTGTTTATCCCCACGGGGCGTTGCCAATTCTGATTCCAATTTGGGTTTTGGGTAGTCATGTTGGGCCACTGTGAAGGGTAAATGTTGTTATTGGAGTTTTTCCAAGATGAGGTGGGATATTGTGAGTTAGGCCAAGTAGAAGTTGTAGTTGGATGATTATGCCAAGCAAGGATTGCAGCGGGTTGGTTTTTCCAAGTTGGATTTGCAGGTGGATATTGTTGGGGTTTCCAGTTTTGATTAGTAAACGACTGACCCTGCCATGTGCTACCAGGATCTTGCTGTTGGTTATACTATCCAGAGAAGAAAGAGGAAGGGTCCTGCAATGTATTTGGAGGCTGATTCTTCCATTGACGATGCTGAGCCATCAGATACAATGGTTATGTTTCTTCTTTTGCTTCCCTAAAGACAACTTTCAGTCCAAGAAGTGATGGGAATTGTTCTGTGTCATGATCCTTGGTGCAGATAGCGCAAAATCGGACCGCATGCAAAGGGAAATCCATTGGACCATGTTTTCTTCTGCACCTGTGGCAAAATATAGCTAACCTTTGTTCTTCTTTCGTTTTTTTCTGTTTGGCCTACAACACATCCAATTGTGTAGTCGGAGTGCTCAGAATATCTGTTTTAAAGTTTTCTAAGAGATTACCAACTTCAGCTCGAGTAACACCCCTGCTGGTAATATTGCTATTTCTAGTGAGGGGGGTACGCATCCCTGATCTAGTCCGTGAACTTCCTCTTGAGCACCTGATGCACAATAGGACAATGTCATCATAAGTTTCTTGATAAATGTCACCTTTCCCCATTAAATTCAACATTTCTACCCATTCATCTTTCATACCTTTAATCAGAGTTTCCTTAAGTACTTCCCCTGGTAGCGTGCCATAGGGTGATATTTGTAAATTATATTGAAATCTCTCTACATATTCTTCTAATGATTCATTTTCTTTCACAGTCATTTGAAAGATTTCATCTTTTAAGTCTCTGGTTCTATAATAATCCTGATATTTTGTCAAGAAGGCTTGTTTCATCTCATCCCATGAGTTTATAGTTCCTCCCCCTAATCCCATGAACCAGTGTAGAGCTGCTCCTTTCAAAGTGGAGGGGAACAATTTTAATTTTTGGGGTTCAGAGGTGTAATTGTACCCTCTACATAGGACATCAAATTCAAATAAGAATGCATCCGGGTCTTCTGAGATTAATCCATGAAAGGTTGGTAGGTTCTGTAGGGGAATATCCTTCATGGGGGCATTGGCGATTGGATCAACTATCGGATAATCCAAAGTGGAAGTCTGGGGACGTTGTGGATTTGGTAGTGCCATTTGATCGAAAATATGCCAGAAATCTTTAGGTATTTCTTGATCCGGATATTTTATTTGAATTAATTGGTTATATGATCCTCTAGGGGATTTGATTGCACTCCCTTTATCTGGAATTTCAGGTATGCCTTCTTCTTTCACAGGAGATTCAGGATCGGGTGGTGGGCCTATCTTAGTTATCCCACTAGTTTCTCCTTCTCCTTCCTCTAGATTACAAGAGTTTCCCTCTCCTAAAGGGTTGAGGGGTGGAAGATCTATGCTCTGAAAACTTAGCTCAGTCCCTTCATTTTTTCTATGAATCTCGGCATGGGCTGCAGTTGGTGAAGCTGCCACCTGAGGGATTCAGGTAGATCCTTTTCTAGGTCCAACCGAAGCTTGAGATTCTTCTTTTCGGATGATGTCATCTATGAAAGTGCTTCTTCCAAGGAGCATCGAGCCCTAGGCTTTGGTAATTTTTGGTGGAGGCTTTGGTTTTTCAAGATCTTTCTTCTTAGTCATACACACTTCACACAACAAAAAGGAAAAATAAAAAAAAAGGAAAAAAAAACACCTATGCAACCTCTTAATGCATCAGATGGAGGTAGGCGCTGGTATACGTATCTTACTTATTGCCTGTGTAGGTTCTTACCTTCCATCTTCAATACCTCATCCTCCAGAGGAACAATCTATGCTACCTTTGACATTCTTCCCCGGCAACAGTGCCAAAATGTTGGGCTCTAAAGATGTCTAAAAACAACCTTAGTTTAACATTAATTTATCAACCCGAGGATTCGTCATTTATCTCAAAGAATATCGACAAAGTATATGAAGATAGCTCATAGAGGCTAAAATCGTGTAGTGAAAGCAAATCTGAGTTTATCAACAATCAAGTTCCTCAAACATTCATTAAAGATTCTAAGAATTGAAATCTAAAGCTTGTACAAAAGGAAAGGAACTAACTAATCTATTGAATTTATTTTAAGAGCAGTAATTGAATCTAGATAAAGACTTGCAAAAATGACTATCATTATGAATCAAATTGCTGAAAGAAAAAGGCGAATTACTCTATCTATGGAAAGGAACAGAGACTATAGTCTAACTGAAAAGAGACAACAATCGTATTTCTATTGAAAGGAACAACAACTATATTCTAGCGGAAAGGAACAACAAATGTAACCTAAGTAAAAGGAATGGAAAATGTAACCTAAGTAAAAGGAACAACAAATGTGAACTAAATGAAAGGAACAACAAATGTGAACTTATGAGGAACCGTCACGCATCAAACTCAGTAATAAGAATTGGAATTGGCAATCATTTAATGCTTCAGGGAATATCTATTTCTTGCAATTAACATGAAATCATAAACACACTTATGCGTTCGTTAACTACTATAAAAGAGAATCGAATCACAAAACATGATTTGAACTGATACAATTACAGATCAAACAGTAGCTCCTTCAGACTTTGCCCTCGGTCCTTAGAAGCACTGCTATTTGAAACTCAGTATATAAAAATGGTAAAACCACTTGAGGCTTGTATTGATTTCATAGCTGGTAAAACATTTTTCAAAAACAGCTAACGCATAGCAATTCTATATTCTCAATTCTTGAGTGTAATTCTCCCCCTCTTTCCAGATATATTTTCCCCTTATATGTTACAATAATCTGGGTAAATTAAGCTATCCAGGGGATTGAGAGATCCTCAGGATTTCTTTACTATTACAATAAGTAACTCAATTATCTTTAAAACCGTTTTGCGCCATAAAGTCTTCAACCTCCTATAGCTTACGCATCTTCAATATTCCCCTTGCTATCTTGGGTTTGACAATATTTAACCAATCCTGCAATAAAACCAGACAACTCCAATCATATTTAGGATCTATGTAATCTAATCTCCAAGAACAACACTAAAGAGTATATTATTCATTTTCTATCCTATTTGCTTCTAAATAACCGAAAAGTCAATCAATATGATATCATGAAATGTGGGAAAAAGGAAGATATTTATACCTTTTTCATAACCTGATAAAAAATTCCTTATTATAGATAGTCAATACAATGCCAAGAGATAACCAAAACAAATACAGAAAGTCATCTCCCAAAGATGCGCCTCTCTCTCTCTCTCTCTTCTCCAACTGCAGCTCCGAAACTTGTCTCTCAAATGAGCAAGTGAGTGCGTGTCTAAGTGAGGCGCTAGCCTCCTTATTTATACAAATGTGGCACGTGTTGAAGTGTCCTTTCACTGGCAGGGATGACTTCTTCTTCTGGGTGGTTATAACCACCTTTATTATATTATGGGGCCTCTTATATATATTCTGGGGCCGACTTCTTCTTTTGCTTATTACAATTACATTATGACCAATCCGCAAAAGGGGATTTGGTCCTTTTACAACATCCGACATGATCAATCCACAATGGGGATTGATCCAATGAATAATATATCAATAATAATCAGAATACACTTTGCAGCTACATTATTTCAACACTCCCCCTTAACAAGAAGGGTATTCTACAACAGCATCATACGAGAGAGAGGCCTTTATCATCAACAACATCAAGAGGACAACATCATCAATATCATCTTGGAACACTGATTGGCATATCTATAAATCATCGGAAGTTTTCTTCATTGGCCGCATCGTCATTCTCAAAGGAATGCAATCATCATCTGCATCAATATGTATTAGTATAAAACTAATACATCATCATCACAATATTGGACTGGCTTTACGTCACAGTTGTAAGGCTGGAAGCACAGTGCTTGTCTTTCTTTACGTCACAACAATTAAGTTGGAAGCAAGATACTAGACAAGATTTACGTCACAACTGTCAAGCTGGAAGCATAGTACTAGTCTCATCTCATCATCTTGCTTTACGTCACATCAATCAATCTTGAAGCAAGATACTAGACTGGCTTTACATCACAGTTGTCAAGCCAGAAGCTCAGTGCTAGTCTCATCTCATCGTCTTGATTTACGTCACAACCATCAGGTTGGAAGCAAGATACTAGACTGGATTTACATCATAGTTGTCAAGCTGGATGCTCAGTACTAGTCACATATCATCGTCTTGCTTTACATCACAACCATCAGGTTGGAAGCAAGATACTAGACTGGATTTACGTCACATCTGTCAAGCTAGAAGCTTAGTACTAGTCACATCACATATTCTTGCTTTACGTCACAGCAATGAAGCTGGAAGCAAGAGATGTATCATCACAACAACTACTCCCCCTTTCGAGGAAGTTCCTTTCGGACTATACCAAGATTATCTTGAAATTTCTAAAACTTTACACGAGATAGAGGCTTGGTCAACACATCATCAACATGTTCATCCGTTCTAACGTACTGGAGCTTTATGGCTCCTCTCTGCACCATGTCACAGATGTAATGATATCAGATCTCTATGTGCTTCGACCTTTCATGGAATACATGATTCTTTTTCATCTTTATGCATCTTTGGTTGTCACATAGGATCATGGTTGCTTTCATCTCTAGGTCAAACAGACCGATTAGCAACTTTCGAAGCCATATAGCTTCGTAGCTAGCAGAAAATGTAACAATGTATTCTGCTTCCGATGTGCTGAGAGAAATGTTGGATTGCTTCCTACTTTGCCATGAGATAATTGTTGATCCCAAACTAAAACAACATCCTGAAGTGCTTTTCCTGTCAGAGGAACTTCCTGCCCATTCTGAATCAGTGTACCCACTCAATGTGAAATCATGATCTCCATCATAACTGAGACCACAATCTA
>SNQJ01S0023808.1:16537-53014 GCA_010110895.2 Picea sitchensis | reverse complement strand
CATGGCACGTTTTTTATGATTCTCATTGTTTCTACATTTGATGTTGATGAATATGTGAATTTCAAAGTGTTTGAATTCCAAAGTGTATGAATTTTATGTGTATTAATCCCTTGATTTGTTTCTAAAGTGATTATAATTACTTGCATTATGCATTAAGGAATAGATTATGGTGGAAAAGATTGATAAGTGCTAAATCCATAAACAATTAATGGTTCTCAAGTAGCATTCCTTGCTAATCAACCATGCATCTCTACATCATTGATAGATCATTCCTTCTGAATTGTTTGCATGAATGTTGTGGATATCCATATTCTAAATCACATCCAACAATATGGACTACCTCTTGAATTATCTCCATCTAAATCCAATGAAAATCCACACTCAAATAGTGGTCACTTGAAAATATTGTGACCTTAAAAAAGGCATATTACAACAATTTATTATAGAAATAAATTTTCTCATTTTTCTTCTAAATAATTGTAAATCACTTAACAATTTCAACTCAATGTTATTTTCTAGGGAACACACATTATTCCCCTCTTTCTATGCATGACATATATAAAATCATTTGATTTATGTGTAACCCTTCATAATGCCAAAAAGACTAGTCAAGGACTCATTAATGCACATGTTTGTTGAGATTGTGTAGTGGGTATATGTAAATTTTGTTAAGCCCATCAATTATTAATAACATTTATTCAGTCTTCCATGATGTCCACTAAACTTATTGATTTTGATCAATAGAATGAGAGAGTTCACATGGAAACTAGATCTTAGAATGGGTATCATTTTCCACCTACAAATAAAGGTTTTGAGGTTACATTTCATGACACACCATAGAAAGTAATGTTATGCTACCAAAATTCTTCCAGTGAGACTAGAAACCATTATTATTTTCCCTTCACCATCTACGAGAGTTTTTTTCACATTCCTACCCAATTTTTGGGTTAGAGCACATAAGGAGACAAATGACCCTCCCAAACCCAATCCCATAAACCTGTTGATGCCATGCCATGCCATTGTCATTCCTTGCCAAGTCATTCCATGCCATGCCATTGTCATTTACACACCATTTTCAAACCTTTCCATGCCATTGCCATGCCATTACCATGCCTTGCCAAGCCATGCCATGCCATGCCATTTTCATTCCTTGCCATATCAAATAATTGCCATGCCAATGTTATGCCTTGCCAAGACATGCCATGGCAATCCATTTCCATGCCATGTCATTTCCATGCCTTGCCAATCCATGTCATGCCATGCCATGTCATTGTCATGTAGCTTCCCATGCCTTGTCATGTAGTTTCTCATTTTAACCTATATAATAATGAATATAACTTTCCAATGTCATGCCATAACTTTTACATGCCTTGCCAAGCCAATAAATGATATTAAAACTAAGTTACAACATGATAAATATAACAACCCTTAACACAAGTAATCATTAAATGAAAGGGGGTTGCAAATGCAAGCATAAACTAGGGTTTAGATAACAAATGCTTGTTGAAATGCAAGATGACACATAACAACCCTAGAATATTCAAGACATCAAAGAATGGTATGGTATGGTATGGTATGGTATGCATTGGCAATGGCAATGGAAATGGTATGCATTGGTATCGTATGCATTGCCTTTCCATTGCCTTGTATGGTATGTCTTGGCAATGGTATGGTATGGTATGGTATGGTATGCATTGCCTTTCCATTGTATGGTATGCATTGGAAATGGTATGGTGAAAATAATATGGTATGGTATACATTGGCATTGGTAATGGAAATGGTATGGTATGGTATGCATTGGCATTGGCATTGGCAATGGCATTGGCATTGGCAATGGCATTGGAATTGGCAATGGAAATGGAAATGGTATGGTATGCATTGGCAATGGTATGGTATGTATTGACAATGGTATGGTATGGTATGCATTGCATGAAAATGGTATGCATTGGCATTGTGAATAACAATGACAATGGTATTTTATGGTATGGTATGGTATGGTATGAATTTCCATTGCCAATGCCAATGCATACCATACCATACCATACCATTTCCAATGCATACCATACAAGGTGATGGCAAGTCAATGCAGACCATTGCCAATGCATACCATGGAAATAGTTGTAATACCCCTAGGCTAAATACCAATTGTAAATGTAAATGTAAATTACACATATAAGATGGTGAGTTGATGATATAGGGTATTTGATCCAGTTCTGCGTGCATTGAGTCAATGTGTAGGAATCTCATACCAAATAAGTGTGCACATGTTATAATGTATCATGCACATGTGTAAGTGCATGAGGATGGCACACCAAAAGAAGAGTGTGCACATCCCGGAGTTCTGTGCACACCGGTTTGAGTGTGTGATCTTGACGGACAAGGAGAATTTGTACATATATTGTGTTTTACAGGTTGGTGAGCCATGTTATTATAGGCTAGAATGCTTATATGATTATTAAGCTAGAGAACCTAGATGCTAAAGGACAACGTACCTATATTTTAATTGTAATTTATACTCATATTATTAATAAAATACACCACTATTGCAGACCGACAAAACAAAAGAGATGGGGGGATAAACTCCACTAGAAAGGGTAGGGGACTAAGAGTTTAGGAAAAAGGTCTAAGCTAGGGGGCTTAATCCCAATGGAATATTCTATTAATATTCCTAAAAGTTTAAATTATGGATATAAATTTATATATCCAAAGTTTCAAAAGGTGGGACAAGGGAGTCCCTTGGGTGTCATGTGTCATAAAAGGCACATGCATATATATAATAGGGATATTTAGTGTATTTTCCATCATTTCTGGATAATTCATTCATCATCATTCTTACCATTCACCCATCCATGCTACCATCTGTACTTGTACCTGGGTTCTGTTGCAAGTTGAAGAGATGAGTTGTCAGGCCCATGGTCGAAGAAGTGGGTTGTCAAGCCCGGAGGCATTTCTCTCCAGGTGAGATATTTGTTGTGTCGAAGAAGCAGGTTGTCAGGCCCGTGAGTAGTTTCTCTAGGTGAGAAACTATTCAGAATTGTTCCCTAGTGCGTTGGGAAGTAGCTACAGGGGTTTGAGACTTCATGTCTAGACTGTTGTTGAAGCCCCAGAAGGGAAGTGGAGCAGTCGAGGGACTATAGAGCATAGAAGGGGCACACTTCCTAGGGTGGGACATACATGTGGGGAATGAGAGATTGTAGGCTAGTTGCAATAGTTGGGCACCTTGGACTAAGAAATTATGTTGCTTATCAGATCTTAGACTGACTTAGTATTCTATTTTCCCTAGTAGAGTTTATCCCTAGCTCGAGGGTGACCCACTGCTAAGATTACGAGTAGTGTGGTCTATGGTTGGGAGGAACATGGAAGGTCTGTAGGCAATTGGTTTTTATTTCATGAGATATGTGTCTTTCATGCGCTTATTTCAATTTCTCGGCGTGTGCAATTATGAGTTTGTGTCAGGGAATCTTTGTTATTTAATTATATATATATGAATTGATTTTTATTGTTGCACGCATATTGGTATTATTTCCGCTTAACTCTATTCATATGAAGAATTCAATATTTAATTTAATGGTATCAAAATTCAGAATATTTGTGTGGCATATCCTAACAGGTGGCTAGGGATGCTACAATAGAAATGGAATGGATTAGCAATGGTATGTATTGGAAATAACAATGGTATGCATTACATGCATTTCATTGGTATGGTATGCATTGCATGGTAATGGTATGCATTGGCATTGGAAATGACAATGGAAATGGTATGGTATGGTATGGTATGGTATGCATTGCCATTGGAAATTCCAATGCATACCATACCATACCATTTCCATTTCCATTTCCAATGCATAGCATACCATGCCATTGCATACCATACAATGCATACAATGGTATGCATTGTCTTTCCATTGTATTGTATGCATTGGCAATGATATGGTATGGTATGCATTGGCATTAGCAATGGCAATGGAAATGGTATGGTATGCATTAACAATATCAATGGTATGCATTGAAAATGGCAATGGTATGCATTGGCAATGGCAATGGTATGCATTGGCAATGGAAATGGTATGGTATGCATTGGCATTGGCATGGCAATGGAAATGGAAATGGTATGGTATGCATTGGCATTGGCATGGCAATGGAAATGACAATGGTATGGTATGCATTGACATTGGAAATGGCAATGCCAATGGTATGGTATGTATTGGAAATAACAATGGTATGCATTGGAAATGAAAATGGTATGCATTAGAAATATTATGTATTGGAAATGACAATGGGTGTGCATTGGTATGGTATGCATTGCCAATGCATACCATACAAGGAAATGACAAGGCAATGCATACCACACCAATGCATAACATTGTCATTGCCATTGCCATTGTCAATGCATACCATACCATACCATACCATTTCCAATGCATTGGTATGGTATGCATCGTGTTATCACATAAACTTGTCATATCCTTCGAGGTTTGTGGTTTCTACCTATGTTTGTAATTTTGCCTGTCTCTCCTCCTTTTGCAGACCAAATCGTAGGTTTTTCTTCTCAGCTTGTAGTTTGTCTTTTCATCCATTTGATCAACCTGTTTTCTCTCAGATCGATCACTTCTCTCTTTACCTCTATCACTAATCCTTTTGTTTTCCCGAGCCCTCAGTCAGTCATCCAATTAATTGTTCATAAAAACCGCAGCCGTAAGCACAAGTGCAACACTTAGAGCAATCTGATATGGAATCAAATCAAGTGAGCGAGTAAGATCAACTTTCAACAACGAAGATCCATCAGGAAGATCAGATCGACAATCATAAGGCGATCGGGATCATAGAGTTACATGAAGTTTAGTGTTAGACAGAGGTCCGAAATCATGAGGTAAATCCTAGTCGTTGGTACAGGGAAGGATGCATGGCGTAGGATTAGCATTTCGATGAATCACAGAATGGAGCAGTCAAAGGGTGGAGTCATGAGAACTCATGAAGCGCGAAGTCACAAAATGATCTGGGTCATCTATTTCATAAGGACACATGGTGCAAGAACAAATCGTGGAGAAAGTCATTTCGGAAAAGTTGAAGTAAGGAATGTGCAGATTTCCCGAGTCCTAAAATGTCGAAAATCCGAAGCCCCGAAATTATGATATTCATCTGAGTCATCCAATGCAAAGGGACACGTGTCACCCAATCCGAGAGATCACGATTTCATGACTTGGAGGGTTTTAGCATGAAGCGCAACGCGAACTTGCGAAATGCGAAATCGTGAAGCACCTGGGTATTGGGCCCATGATCACAGCCCAGGGTCGTATGGAAAGTGGGGCCATAAAGAAAGGGAAGCGCCATAAAGAAAGAAACAAGAAGTTAAGGTCATTCGAGGAGACGATCATGGCCTTCAAATTTAATGCAAATCCGACCATCGATCTGAATGGGTCATTTCGTAGGATCAAGCATCGACACTTTTGAAATCTAGAGGAGTGAAGACTGTCGAAATGTGAAATCATGAAATTTCACATAGGAACCCCAGGTCATGGCCTGAGGTCACGTGGGGAAATGAAAAGGAGTTGAGAAAAATATCGAAGTGCCCGAGTTGGTCACAGAGAAGGATCTGCGTGGCCTTGAGGCGCCAAAGTTGACTCGAAGGAGTCATGAGCTTGCCTGGAACGTTCATGGGTGTCAGGTCTTTTCCCGATCCTAACGAAAGTAGTTAATGGAAATGGAGGGAGGTGGTTGAAACCTCGTTTCACCCCATAAATGGAAAGCATGGAAAATTTGTCCATGGAGGTAGAATGTCAACCCAAAGTTCCCCTGTCAACGGATTTTCTTGCAAAGCCCATACTGATCTGATCTTGCGTCTGATAGAATAATGAAAATGCAGCTTTATAGAAGAAATGGAAACATTGAGCCTTGAATACAATGACCATAGTGCGCTCCTGGTGGAAGCTAGTAGTTCTGAATATAAATAGTTAGTTTTGATATTTTGTTAAGGTCGATGGTTGAGCTAGGCTCTCGTATTGTAAAGTGTTAATGAAGCTTTGGTTCTTCTGGTTATGTATCAGTATTTGAGACTTATTTTTTAATGTAAGTCTATTTCCTTTCATATCTCTGTAACAGTTGTGTTATAACACTCGGCCATGGATGATCCAGTCGAGGGTAGTTATGTTTTTGTGATGTAGGTTTGATCATAATGACATCGCGACTAGTTTTAATCAGTTTCTTGTGTTGTCTTTTCCCTCAAAAACTGAATGAATTGAGCATGGATGACCCAGGTGGATATTGGTGGCCACCCACCTTTTCTGACTAGCTCAAAACAATTTTCTGGCAATTTTGACAATTTACTATTTTTAGCAGTTTTTAACTTCCGGGGCCATTTTGAGGGCCTAAATGAAGGTTTTTTGGGATAGACCCAAATAAATGATATCCAAAGGAATTATTAATGCCCCAAAATTAATCTCCTCGACGATACCTTTCTAACAGGCTATCACACACCTAAAATAGAGATCGTATGCAAAAGTTACGACCCCGAGAAGTTATTGTACTAACTTACCCAAACGGGGCCCACATGACTTTTGGCGCTTCATCTCCTAGGGTTAGCTTGTTGGATGTCTAGGGTTTTTGGCATTCCTTTTTATTGTAAAAATTCCTTTAGAGCCTCATTGTAATCATCTTCTTGTGAATGCGAGTAGCCGTCACATCTCTTCTCAGAGATAAGCTGCCACCATTCTAGCGAGTCTTTCACTCTGTATTTTTACAGTCTCTGTACATTTATTTCATTAATAAAAATCATTTATTACTGTATCTCTATGTTTATGGTTGCATCTCTGATACATTCATGTTATATTATTGGATATCTGCGATATCTTTGTGCATTTATTTATTATATCTCTGCTCTCATTTTGTGCCGAAAATAATCCAGATCAATGTTATTAGAGCAGGCTACTCTTGATCATTTTTCAGTGCATGTCCCCGATGAGGTCTGAGTATAGAAAGCTAGGTATTGAGCTTGTCTCTCTTGAGGACAATCGCTCTCGCACACCCAAGAAATCCTCAATGGCGGAAGAAAAGAAAAATGATGGAGCAGACGATCCTATAAGTCTGTTACTTGAGAAAGCTCTCACGCGACAGAGGGACGAAATGATGGAGATTTTTTCCCACATCCTTCAACATCTTCCAATAGAAACAAGTGCATCTTCATCAAATGGCCACTTTGTAGGCACCTTGCCTTTCAAGGTACAAGTTAATTTCTATATTCCAGTATTTGAAGGACAGATAGATGCAGAAGCCTTAGACAAATGGTTAAACCTGCTAGAAGGTTATTTCACTATTCACAATTTCTTCAATAGAGAAAAGATCACCTTCACACTCCTTAAATCTCTCCCCCATGTCAAACATTGGTGGGAAAATTACTAGGAGCAGAGCTCCACAAAAGAGTCTGGAATATATGGGGCCAAGCCCACTTGGGATTTCTTTGTGGATGCGATAAAGGAACAATATTACCCTGTTGGCAACTATGAGGACCAATACATGAGATGGACCACACTATGGAAAGAGAGGGGCCAAGCAGTTCTGGAGTTCACCAATACCTTCCATACCTTACGCACCAAGCTGGGTATCAAAGACTTAGAATGACATTTGGTTCTGAAATACCGTGGGGCTCTACACAGATACATCTAGACTGAAATGGATTTTCTGGACATCTCATCACTCGGTGCTACTTATCGATATGATGTTAAAATTGAACAGAAGTTTAAGCACCAGAACAAACGGGAGTTCGGTTTTGCAAATCCGCAACAACCAAAGTATGACAAAGACGACCCTAATAAAGAGTCTCTTGAAAACCAGTCCAAGCCATAAGAAAAGAAGGGTCATGGGAAGACAAAGAAGGACACCGAAAAATGGTGCGATTTCCACAAAAGCCCCTGGCACAACACTGATAAATGTCACTCAAAATAGTCATTGGTGGCCAAGATCAAAGACAAGGAGACAAATCCTGATTCTAAATCTGATTATGAAAACACTAGTAAAGGGTAGATCATTGACGCAAACCCCATTGTTATTGTCGCGGCCGCAACAGTTCAACCAGAAGAACTAATAGATCCTGAAGAGGGGGAGCACCTTTTTCATTCATAGATGTGGGTGAAGGGGATCCCACTACATTTTATTGTTGATAGCGGAAGCCAGAAGAACCTCATCTCAGCAGAGATCGTCAAATAGTTGGGATTGTCGACGACGCCACACCTGCAGCCATACAACATCGGGTGGCTTCGCCAAGGAGGAGATCTTTGTGTTGGCCAATAGTTTCGATTATCATACGACATACAACCCTTCAAGGATGAGTTATTATGTGATTTTTCCCCACTGGATGTCTGTGATGTCTTCTTAGGCCAACCATATATGTGGAGATGCCATGTTGTTTATGAGTCTCGACCCCGTAGTGTCATTGTTACTTTGGGGGGTCATCTCTACAGAATACCATAGGTAGTTCCAACTATTGTTCCACCTAAAAAGTGTATCAAGTTAGTATCTCATACTGCAAAATTCAGCTTCTTCACAATCTGTTCAAAAGGGGAACAAAAGGACACTGCAACCACTACAGCCTCTCCCCAAGCACCTTCTGTCCAACAGAATCAGGTCGAAAAGGTTGAAGAAAAGCGTAAAGATTCCTTCTGTACACTATCCTCTCATGTAACTTGACATGTTGAACATCCTCAGCCTCAACAGGTTCGTGACAGACATCCACAAACTGAGTAGCGTGGTGTCTCCATCAAGGCAAACAACTCACCAAGATGCAGATTCAACAAACGCTTTTCCCTCTCCCTCGGGAACTCAACACAATGGAGACTATTGTTTCCTAAGGAGGGAGTATTGATCTAGGTGGATATTGGTGGCCACCCACCTTTTCCAACTGGCTCAAAATGGTTTTCTGGCAATTTACTATTTTTAGCAGTTTTTAACTTTCAGGGCAATTTTGAGGGCCTAAATGAAGGTTTTTCAGGATTGACCCAGCTCAACGATAGCCGAAGTAACCATTGAGGCCCTAAAATGAATCTCCTCGACGATCCCTTTCCAACGGGCTATCATACTCCTAAAATGAATATCGTATGCAAAAGTTACGACCCTGAGAAGTTACTGTACTAACTTACCCAAACGGGGCCCACATGACTTTTGGCGCTTCATCTCCTAGGGTGAGGTTTTTGGATGTCTAGGGTTTCTGGAATTCCTGTTTATTGCAAAAATTCCTTTAGAGCCTCATTGTAATCATCTTCTTGCGAATGCGAGTAGCCGTCACATCTCTTCTCAGAGATAAGATGCCACCATTCTAGCGAGTCTTTCACTCTGTATTTTTACAGTCTCTGTACATTTATTTCATTAATAGAAATCGTGTATTACTATATCTTTGTTTTTATGGTTGCATCTCTGATACATTTATGTTATATTATTGGATATCTGTGATATCTCTGTGCATTTCTTTATTATATCTCCGCTCTCATTTCGTGCCGAAAATAATCTAAATCAATGGTTGATCCAGTTGGGTTGTTTTTATTGAATTGCGATGTATGTTTGATTTCAGTTCAGTAATAATTTCATTCAGTTCCCTAAATTTGAACCAAGAGGATCTGGTCTTCTGATTGTTTTCCTCCTGAGGTTTCTAGAATACCGGATGTCCATAGAAGACCGCTTCATTATCCTCAAGTTCTCCTCCCTACTCACCTTTACTACAACTTACTGACTAAAGTTAGATCGAGACCTCATATGCATATGCATACAAGCCTAGTTTTCTGAGTTAAAGCGATATAATCCTGAGACTGCATCCATTAGACCACCCTTAAATGTATTCATTGTGACACACAAACTGATGGGTACTTGGCTTACCTCTGCCACAATCCAGAGGTGACTTTTGGTGTCAACATTTCTGGTGTCGTTGCCAGGGATGAATTGAATATTTTCCCTCGGATTGAAAGACAAAACTTACTGGTTCTGAAGGTGCATCAGAAATTAGTACATAAAAGATTGCAATTGTGCACCTGGTGACTCCATTGATGTGAATCCACTGGCGACTTCATTGTTTCAGCCGTGGCTTCTAGAGACAGACACACAAGGTCTACTCCACAACTACCCTTAGCAACACCTGAAGTTGACCCAGAGAAAATTATCAGAAATGGAAAGGCCCTTCGAGAATAAACTTCTACTGTTGAACTAGGTATTTCTGATGATTTTCACTGTCCTCCTGTTGAAACTCCAATATCTGCTTCTCATTTTCCTATTTTACCATCTGTTGGAGTTTCCCGAATTTTAAAGTTTGGGAGTGTTCCTGTTGAGTTTTCTCCTCTTAGTTTTGGATTAGAGGGAGAAATATTTGTCACTCCTATCTCTCCTAAAGTTGTAACTTGGTCTAGACCCAGGACTTCAGAAGATTTTCCCACCCCGGGTTTTACCACCCCTCCTCCTGTTAGAGTTACTGATTCCGAAGAAGGGGAAACTTATGTCCCCTCAAGCCCTATAGCCTTCTCTCTGAATCCTCTATTGTTTCATTTTCCTCCCGGAAGCTCATTTCCAGTCTCCCATGTTTGAACTCCATCCCCTCATGTTTCTCCTCCGCCTATCATCACAGTGGCAGGTGTCAACCCCCCTAGAAACAGAATGGATTCCATTGTGGCTGCTAGATATGCCCCCCTAGTCTTACCTCAACCCATGAATTCTTTCCTTGATGGAGATTGCCTAAATTATATGCCCAAATTCACTGGAGAAGAAGACATAACTGCTGAAGAACACCTCGCTTCCTTCTATAGTTATGCAGACAATATGAATATTGAAAATGAAGATGTGTGGATGAGAGTCTTTGTCCAGATCCTTGATGGTGAGGCTAGGAAATGGTTTAGAGGATTGACCCCTGAATCCATTGTTGGGATTGAAGCTCTAGGTGATGTCTTCTTGAGGAAGTGGGGGGATAAAAAGGACTTTATGTATTCTATCACAGAGTTCAGGTCCTTAAGGAGAAAAGAGCGAGAATCTGTCTCTGACTTATCCAAAATATTCAATAAAATGTACAATAAGATCCCTATTGAGATAAAGCCTACAAAAGCCTCTGCCAAAATTACTTATGTTAGTGCTTTTGACCCTAATTTATGCCTCCTGCTCAGAGAAAGAAGATCTACTTCCTTGTCTCATATGCAAGATGCATCCCTGGAAGTAGAATCCAATGTATTGGCAGTTGACAGACTTAGGAATAAAGTTGACAAAGACAGAGGAAGAGGGAGATATGAATCCTCAACCTCCAGTTCTTATGCATCCCACCCTCAAGTGGATGAATTGACCAAGATGGTAAAGTCCATGTATGCAAAGGTGGAGAAGATGAAAGTCGAAGGGAAGAAAGGTTATAAATCTGCCCAAAATGTTGAAAACAGAGGCAACTTCAAAAGACCAAATAACACCCCTCAAATATTTCCGAGAGAACCCAGAAACAAAGACAGGGAGGATCAAAAAATCCAGATCCCTCTTCAAAATAACCTTGTTGCTGATGAGCAAAGGGAGGAAGAAGAGCTTGATCCTGAAATCCATTGTCTCGGAGACACCTCCCCATTTCCCCATTTGACTCAAGCTGCATACGAGGAGTCCCTCATGGACAACCAAATAAATGAGCTAAGTAAGGGGGAGAAGGCAAGTAGTAGTCCCAATAAATATAAACTCATGTCTAAGAAGAAAGAAGGGAAGCCTAGCATCCTTGATCAACCTTCTAAAGTAGAGAAACCTGCTAAAGATGCTGCAAACAACAACAAAGAAAAGAAAGCTCAGAACCTCTCACCAATATTCAAAGGTCCTATCCCAGAAGTGAAATAAATTCTGAAGCCCCCTTCCTCATTTAGCTTTGAGCATGAAATTCAAAAAATCAGGATTCATGTGCCCCTTTCAGAGCTTGTCAAGCACGAAGATTTCAAAAAACTCCTCTCTAAGTTGTTGCAGTCTGAGCCATCTCTTCATTCTACAGACTCAGTAAATCTCCAAGATGAAAAGAAAGCAGTCATCTTAGGTCCTATGGTAGAAGATAGAGATGATTCATCCCCTCTCTTCTATACATCGTTGAACATACATGATAAGGTGCTACATAACTGTTTGATGGACTCAGGGGTATCTCATAATCTCATGCCCAAAATTGTCATGGAAGAGCTCGGATTAGAAATCACAAAAGCTTATCATGATTTGTATTCTTTTGATTCAAGGAGGGTGCAATGTCTTGGGGTCATCAAAGATCTGGTTGTGACCTTATTTTAGTTTCCCATGAAAAGTGTGGTCATGTATATCATGGTAGTTGATGTTCCCCCCAAGTTTGGCATGCTCTTTTCAAGATATTGGATAAAAAGACTTGGGGGAAATTTGCAAATGGACCTCACATATGCTACCATCCCTGTGTTTGGGGGGGATCATAGAAGACTGTACAGAGAATCTCAGCTGGCCTACATTATCAGTGATGAAGCAGACTCCAACAACCATCCTATCTTTGCACTTGACACTGAGTTGGGGTCTAGTTTATTGCAGTTCACTGATGCTCTCGATCCTCCTTTAAAACTCAAAAATCAATCATGAAGTTTCTTTCTCCACCACCTTTGTTTGGAAAATGTTCATTGATGGAGCCTCTTATAAGGATGTTGTTAGTGCTGGAGTGGACTTTGTTTCACCTTCTCAAGAGACAGTATCTCTGTCCTACAAGTTATAATTAGAAACTACCAATAATGTGGTAGAGTATGAAATTCTTGTTTTGGGCTTAAAGGTTGCAAAGGACATGGGGATCAAGGAAATATCTGTGTTTGGGGATGCAGAATTGATTGTTAATCCAATTAGAAATATTTATCAAGCTAAGCACCCTAGGATGAGATCATATAGAAATGAAGTGTGGGATTTGGTTGACAACTTTTTCTTAGCCTTCAACATTTCATTTGTTCCTAGAGAAGAAAATTTCATGGTCCATTCTCTGGTTGTTTCAGCAAGAAATTTCAGATTCCCTCTGCCACCTAAACTTAGGTATGATGTAGAAGTGAGATATAGACCCTCTATACTTGACAATGTCAAGCATTGGAAAGTGTTTGAGGATGATATTGAAATCAAAAGATTCCTAGAGACTGTTGATGAGTTTTTTTCATTACACATTGATCAAGATCCTGATTCTAAAATAGATCCTCATGATGATGTTTTTCTGAACAAAATTGTTGATCATCATATCGTTTAGTTGCCTAGAAATCATATCCAAAAAGGACTACTCCCTTTGGAAAAACTATTTGATAGATATGATGTGGTAGCAAAAGGTAAAGTTTCAAATGAGGATGTTGATATAGCTGAGTGCAATATTGGCACAAAGAAAGATCCGAAATTTGTCAAGTTGTCAAGCAACTTGTCAAAGGAGCAGAGGGTCGAGTATGTTGAGTTATTAAGAGAATTCACTGATGTGTTTGCTTGGACCTATGAAGACCTTAGAACATATGACACATCTTTCATTGAGCATAAGATCCCATTGAAAGAGGAGGTCAAACCATTTAGGCAGAAATTAAGACAAATAAATATTATGTTATTGCCTATTATGGAAAGGGAGGTAAAGAAGCTATTGGATGCCCAAATCATTGTCCCTTTGAGATATTCTGAATGGGTTGCCAATCTGGTCCCAGTGAGAAAATAGAATGGAGAAATCATATTGTGTGTCGATCTCAGGAATATGAACAGAAGGTCCAAGAAGGACAATTACCCTTTGCCAAAGATGGAGAAAATATTGCAAAGGGTAACAGATATGTCCAGGATTTCCATGATTTATGGATTTTCTAGTTACAATCAAATTTTTGTCATGCGTGAAGACAGAGAAAAGACAACCTTCACCACTCCTTGGGGCACATTCATGTATGCCAAAATGCCCTTTGGATTGATGAACGCAGGGGAAACCTTTCAACAAGCCATGGCCATAGCTTTTATTGGAGAAAGGGATAAATTTGTAGTCATCTATTTGGATGACATTACAGTCTTCTCCAGATCTGATAAAGAACATTGATGCCATCTAAGAAAGGTCTTCTTGAAATGTAGAAGGTTTGGTTTCTCCCTCAATCCCAAGAAATATTTATTTTCCATGAAAGAGGGAAAATTGTTGGGGCACATAGTATCAGATGAGGGAGTCAGGATTGATCCTAGTAGGGTAGAAGCAATCTAAACCTTGTCACTCCCGAGATCCAGGAAAGAGGTCCAGTCTTTCTTGGGGAAAGTTAATTTTCTAAGAAGGTTTGTTTCCAATTTTGTTGAAGTTGTGAAGCATACCACAACCATGCTCAGGAAGGGGAATGAATTAAAATGGATTGTTGAGCCTAGAGAATCCTTTAACCAAATTAAAAAGGCATTGACTATGGCACCTGTGCTAATCAATCCTGATTAGTCCAAGGATTTTCTAATTTTTTCCTTTGCTTCATTTGATATAGTGGAAGTTGTTTTATTGCAGAAGAATGTTGAAGGGTTAGAGTAGCCTATTTCCTTTTTCAGCAAGGGATTGAGAGATGCATAGATCAAATATGACATCATGGAGAAACAGTCCTATGCCTTGGTGAAATCTCTCAAATATTTCAGAGTCTATGTTTTTCATTCGAATATCATTGCATATGTTCCTTCAGCCTCTGTGAAGGACATTCTTATTCAGCCTGACATAGATGGGAGGAGGGGCAAGTGGATTTCCAAAACCCTCGAATTTAATCTCGAAATAAATCCCACCAAACTAATTAAAGGCCAAGGTTTAGCCAAGTTGTTGGCCGAATCTAATTGTACATCTTTGGGGGTTAACTTCATCAACACTTTCTTAGAAAATCAGCAGGCTAAGTTGTCTGGTAAAATTCCTTAGGACAACCCTCCATTGGCATAATGCGCCTGGTATAAAGACATTATATTTTTTCTGTATGAGTTAAGGCCCCCTTATGGAATGGGAAAAAGCAAGGCAAGAGCTTTAAATCTCAAAGCAATCATATATTTCCTTATTGACCAGGTCTTGTATTGGAAAGACCCTCTAGGTGTGCTTCTGAGATGTTTAGACCCACACAAGGCCCAAAATATTATGTTTGATTTTCATGATAACCTATGTGGGGGGCATCATTTTTGGAGAACAACGACATACAATATTCTCAGGGTAGGGTATTTCTGGCCTACTCTGTTCGTTGATGTTTGCACAAAGGTCAGAGCTAGTATTAAATGTCATAAATTCTCTGGAAAGCAAAAACTAAAGTCTCTACCACTCAAGCCTGTGGTTTCTTGATGACCTTTTCAGCAGTGGGGTTTAGACTTCATTGGGGGAATTCATCCTGCATCCAGTGGTCAACACAAATGTATCATGACTACCATAGATTATTTCACCAAGTGGATAGAAGTTATCCCCACAAGGAATGCTTCTCACAAAGTAATCATTGTTTTTCTTGAAGATACTATGACAAGGTTTGGTTGTCCGAACAGAATCATTACTGATAACGCTGCATCCTTCAAGGATGAACCATTGATCAAATTTTGTGAGTAGTTCAGAATTTCGTTCATCCACTCTACCCCTTACTATCCACAAGGCAATGGATTAGCAGAGTCCTCTAACAAAATCCTTATAAAGATTATCAAAAGATTGTTAGAGGACAACAAGAAAACATGAGATTCAAAGCTCAAATTTTCTTTGTGGGATAATAGAGTGACAACAAAGAGGTCCCCGGGCATCTCTCCTTTCCATATTGTATATGGGATTGAAGCAGTTTTCCCTTCTCAGCTTGCCCTTCCCATAGAAAAAATCTTCCAAGACTACCAAGGAGAGCCTGATGACATGATCAGGAGGATACATCAGCTGGTAGAATTGCAACAGATTAGAGAGAAGATGATGGAGAGAGCACATGACCGTCAACAGAGTATCAAGCAGACCTTTGACAGGAAGAACAGTAAGGAGGATTTCTAGCTAGGAGATCTAGTATTCAAATGGGATGCGCCCAAACAGGACAAGGGAAAGCATGGTAAATTTGAAGCCTTTTGGATCATTCCCTTCAAGATTTATGAGGTATATCCAAATAATACACACAGGTTGTAGACTTTGGAGGGTGATGAATTTTTTGGTGGCCCAGTGAATGGGCACTTAATAAAAAAAAAAATTGTTTAAAAGACGCAGTCGGAGTCCCACCATTGTAAATATCGTTCCTGTTTTATGTTTATTTTCTTTTTAATAGGAGACTCCATAACCCAAAGCAAAGAAACTGGAACTGTGCGTTCTTGGTAGCTCGCAGGGAGCATGCCATCCCCTGTGGAGCTAAATGTTATCACATAAACTTGTTAGAGCCTCAGAGGTTTGTGGTTTCTACCTAAGTTTGTAATTTTCCCCGTCTCTCCTCCTTTTGCAGACCAAATCGTAGGTTTTTCCTCTCGGATTGTAGTTTGTCTTTTGTTTTCCTTTATCTATTTGATCGAACTATTTTCTCTAATATCGATCACTTCTCTCTTTACCTCTGTCACTGATCCTTTTTTTTTCCCGAGCCCTCAGTCAGTCATCCAAGTAATTATTCATAGAAACCGCAACTGTAAGCACAAGTGCAACACTTAAAGCAGTCTGATATGGACTCAAATCAAGCGAGCGAGCAAGATCAACTTTCAACGGTGAAGACCCATTAGGCAGATTGGATCGAAAACCATCAAGAAATCGGGATCATAGAGTTACATGAAGTTTAGTGTCAGACAGAGGTCCAAAATCGCGAGGTAAATCCTAGCCGTTGGTACCGAGAAGGACGCATGGCGTGGGATCAACATTTCACTGACTCGCAGGATGGAGCAGTCAAAGGGCGAAGTCATGAGGACTTGTGAAACATGAAGTCCAAAATTATCTGGGCCATCTATTTCAGAAGGACACATGGCGTAGGACTAAATCGTGGAGAAATTCATTTCGAAAAAGTTGAAGTAAGGAATGCGCAGATTTTCCAAGTCCCGAAATGCCGAAAATTCGAAGCCCCGAAATGTCGATATTCATCTCAATCATCCGATGCAAAGGGATGCATGTCACCCGATCCGAGAGATCGTGATTTCACGACTCAGAGGTTTTAGCATGAAGTGCAATGCGGACTCGAGAAATCATGAAGCACTTGGGTATTGGGCCCATGATCACAACCCAGGGTCGTATGAAAAGTGGGGCCATAAATAAAGGGAAGTGCTTGTTGAGCGATGGGCAGCTAAGGTCATTCGAGGAGACAATCCTGGCCATCAAATTCAATGCAAATCCGACTGTTGATCTGAATGGGTCATTTCGCAGGATCAAGCATCAATATTTTTGAAATCTAGAGGAGTGAAGACTCCTGAAATGTGAAATCATGAAATTTCACATAGGAGCCCCAAATCATGGCCCGAGGTCACATGGGGCGATGGAAAGGAGTTGTGCAAAAGACCAAAGTGCTCGAGTTGGTCACAGATAAGGATCTGCATGGCCTCGAGGCACCAGAGTTGACTCAAAGGAGTCGTGAGCTCACCTGTAACGTTCATGGGTGTCAAGTATTTTACCAATCCCGATGAAAGTAGTTAATGGAAATGGAGGGAGGTGGTTGAAACCTCATTTCACCCCATAAATGGAAAGCATGGAAAAGTTGGTTTTGGAGGCAGATTGTCAGCCGAAATCTCCCTTGTCAATGGATTTTCCTGCAAATCCCATACTGATATGATCTTGCGTCTGACAGAAGAATGCAAGTGTGATGCAGGAGCATCGTCAACAAGTACACATGGCAGGACAACTCAGCACCTGCGGACCAATTCGGAATCTCGAACGTTGGATGGTACTGCAATCTTTTGAAGCTGATAAAAAACAAAAGAGGAAATATCACGTGCATGGTGACAAAATGAGCACGCGTGACTTGGGAATTTAATCCTAGTCTCAATGTAACTACAATTAGATAGCAATTAGTTTGTTTCTTTTGTATAAAGAGAGATTTTGTACACCCAAAAGAGGGGTTATGAGAATTATGAGCAAGTAGGAATTTGTGAACAGTAGTTGTTGCTTTGATTTTTGATGTAACCATTTTCTTGATTTTGAATGAAGATAACAGAGGAAAATTGATCCAATGTATGGTGTGAATATTGTTTACAATTTCCCCATTGTTGTCGTTAATCTTTTCAAGAATGAATGAATCTTGCTACGAGTGTATGTAGCTTGGAAATTCTTGTATAAAATTTAAAATAGCTTTTCTTCATGAGCTGGTGCAAGGTGTGCACACAGTCCACAAGGAGTGCATTGACAAGGTCTGTTTTGACTCATAAATCTCAGGAGAAATAGTGTAATATTTCCTTTGCAAGGAGTGCAAGGTGACTATTGCAAGGAGTGCACAGTTTTCCGCAAGAATTCAAATCTTGTGTAAAGATCTGTTGCAAAGAGTGCACAATTCTAGAATTCGACAAAGAGTCGAAGAAACTCCATAAATAAGTTGAAGGATGAAAACAGAGGAACACCAAGAAGGCGGGAAAGAATTATTTTCAAGAATCTTTGGATCTGAGTTTGACGAATTTCTCGAAAAAGCAAGAAGTGTTGGGAGATCGAAATATTTGAGGAGATCAAGCTCCAGAGGGGTAGTGCTTTCCAAGAAGTGAAAATGAGATACAAGAAGCGGACTCACAGGAAGGATAAAGGTCGAATCCTTTAAATCTTTCGAAAATATTCTAAGTTAGACGAAAGCATAAACTCAAGGGAAAATATCTGGATCATCCGATCAACGTCTAGACAATGAGGAGTGAGCGTAAAGGAAAATATCCCATCCATCCAATCTAAGAATGAATAAAAGATCTCATCCATTTGATCTGAGAGCCAGAGAAAGGATCTTAGCCATCCGATCTGCGTGCAAAAGGATCGTATCCGTCCGATCAAGGTAAGGTGCACTAATGATAAACCTTTGAAAGTGTACAAGAGAATTGGACTTACGAAATTCCAAAATCATCGGAGTTTTCCATCGTCAAGGAGAACACATGGTGAGAGATCAACATTTCACTGACTCGTGACTCAAAGGATTCAAAGGCAGAGTTACAAGAACTTGTGAATCATGAAATCACGATTTGATCACAACAGTTGATCAAAGGAGAGAGATGAACCATAGATCTGGTCGTGTTGGGAGTTCGTAGTTCAGGATAGCCAGAGGTAAAGGTCGTGAGAACTCGCAAAATCTAAGTTCACAATTTGATCTAAACCATCGGATCGAGGGGAGATCTGGATTGTTGATTGTCCAGGGAGACGATTCGCGAAGTGAAAACTCACAAAACGTGAAATTGCGTAGTGCTCAAAAGATTGGCCCACGGTCATAGAAAAGGTCACATCGGTGAAGGAGAATAGAGGGGCTAGTATGCACTAGACTCATGCTGAGATTTAGGAAGTCAGAAGAGTCAGAGTGACTCGTATGCAAAGACCCGATACACGAAGTTGTGGCGCACCTTTCAATTAGGCAACTGGTCACAACCTTGGTCACATAAAGGGAGGGCTTAAACAAGAGAGCTAGCACCTAGATACGTTGAAGCTTAAAGGTGTTAAGGATAAATCCACAGGTTCCATAAAACCTGCGCTTTAAGGGAAAGAGGGTCTGTTAGGTGGAATTGAGGTTCTTGAGTGGACGAAGAGTCAGTCAGACTCAGTTTCTTGATCGATCCTAGACCGAGAGGTCACACAGCCCTTAGGATAGAAGGGGGGTCTACATCAAGTGGTATCAGAGTTGATTTTCATTTGTAGATTTCGGGCAAAGGAGATAAAGGAGATAAAGGATACAAAATAACTCAAATCTATACTCTTTGTGTGAGAGACAATCAACACAATGCCACCGAGGAGATGAGGGGATCCACCTTTATTCAATCATGTTGTATAAAGAGAGATGCGAGAACTTCATTCAAGGATGGAAGTGATGGAAGCAGCGCAGATAAGAGCACCTGATGCTAGAGACGTTAGCGATGCAGAGAGAAAATATGTAGAAGTCGAAGAAGTTGCAGGGGAACATGTTGTCGAATAATGCTTGCTAAGAGCAGTTGTTAGATTGGGAGCTAGAGCCAAGATAGAGGTCCTAATGTATGAAGGCAATTTGGATGTTGAAGAACTATCGGATTAGATAAGGTCCATGGACAAATATTTTGATTATGAATATGTCGATGGGGAGAAAATGGTGAGACATGTTGTCACCAGGCTAAAAGGACACGCAACATTGTGGTGGGATGAACTACAGGCTAAGAGGCAAAGTAGAGGCAAATATAAGATAAAGAATTTGGATAGAATGGTAGCCAAGATGAAGGCTAAATTCATGCCCAAATATTATCAGATAAATCTGTTCAGGAAGCTGCAAAACCTAAGATAGAAGGGTATGACACTCAAATTATACACAGAGGAGTTATACAAGATGAACATCATAGATGGACAAAGAGAGAGGGACGAAGAAAATTTTTCTAGGTATATAAATGGTGTCACACACCCATGACGACATAATAAAATTTTCACCTTTTCTGAAGGAACAAAATCCCCGAATTCCTACAAAGGCCTAACGTAGGCTAGTTCTTCTCTTATCCTCCTCCATGTGACCACTACCCACGACCATAGGCTTAATTTGAATGGTGCGTCGCGTTTCACAACTTCAGAACTTCAGATGCAAGGCACCTTATCTCCTCCAATTCCTCAAAGTTCTGAAAGGGCTTAATGACTGTTATCTCCCTCTGCTCACGTGACCATTTCCATGACCACAGGATTAACCTAAATGGCACGTCGCATTTCGTGACTTTGGGGCTTTGGATGCAAGGCATCCCAGCCTCTCCATGTACTGAAACCCTATTAGGGGACTAGAAAGTGCTATCCCTCTCACCTATGATCATGGTGTTACCTTCCTCTAGGACTGGGTCCCGGATCCCATATTTTTTGGGATTTCATCATTCGGAGAATCACGAACAATTCTTCCTTCCTTTCCAAATCTCTGACTCTCGAAGATCTGGAGGATCCAAACCCTCTGCTAACCAGTGACCCATATTAGGTCGGTGATTTACCTTCAAGACTCTGGGAAAGTATTCACTTCCATTTTCCCGATGACCAAATCTCTGAAAACGTGACCAAGCTAAATTGATGGTTCACAGGTCTCTCTCTATCCAACGACCTAGATTCAACAGGGATTTCACCACTCGCGAAGTTGGAAAACTCGTCCAACTCCTCCTCCTTGGAATCCCAAAGTCGGAAGCTCTGAAATTATTCCACTCTATAGATCAACGGCTCTCAGCCTCCCACAAATCAACAACCCAGATTTTTCCAGGACTTCATGTCTTGCAAAGTTGGAAAGGCTGACCGCCTCCATTCCTCGACTCCCAAAATACTGAAATTTCAAAGTGCCAAATCAATGGCCTTCCAATCCTCATGATCCAACGGCTATAATTGAATCATAGTTTCACGATTCGGGAGTTCTAACAACTCCATCCTTTTACTCCCTTGAGTCACGAGTCAGCGAAATGTTGATTTCCCATCACACGTCCTTTCTTGGATGGATGATTCTGATTACTTCGGAGCTTTTAGGAATTTGACGAGTCCACTTTCCCACCTACAAAAGGATTAAGATCGATGGTCAAGGTAGCTCCCGATGGATCTTGGGATCTACGACCTTGATTCTGTCTCTACTTGTGAAGATCGAAGGGGTCGAGGCATTAACGCCTGCGCTCCTCCTCTAGATCCATTGGTCCTGAAAGACCTGGGATACTTCTAAAAGGATCTCGTCCATTCGTCTATCAAACTAAGGGATACTCCCTTTTGATAATTGGACTCACTATCCTTTTTGAACTTAGGTAACGAATTTCAATTTCTTGGAGCTTCAAATTCCCATGACTCTGAAACCTTCAAGACCTAACTCCTACTTGCACAAGGTTTTCCATACCCAGATCACATGAACCTTCAGATGGTTCTTGGGTAATTATCTCTAGTCTTAGTTTGGTTTCTGGATAAGGGCTTGGGTACTTTTCAAAGTCCCTAGGCTACTGACCTGAATGAAGTGCCTTCCTAACTCTCCGAGTTATGAGATATGACACCGGGGCAAGGTAATATCTTGGGTTTACCATAGTGGTAGCCATGCCAAGGATCTTACTCTGACTCTAAGACATGATGCAATTCCTTGGGGAAGGTGCCTTCAAGGGATTAAACCAGAACACCAAGAAAATAAAGCAGGTGGGACGATTCTCATTGGAATGGACTCATGCTTCAGACTTACTCATTTTATACGGAAACCAACTGTGGCATATAAGTATACCCATCCATTCATTATTTCCAATCTAAATTACCAGGAAATCATAGCATACAGAAACCATTTATGGGCATATAAACATGAGCATGTATCCATGATATTCAATTCAAAATACAAGGCATAAAACACTTATCAGAACCACTAGGTGTGATGCGACTGCTGAGAGAGGTTCTTGTTTCCTCCCAACCATAGGCTCAGTTACTCCCAATGGATTTATCACTGGCCACCTCCAATCTTAGGCCACGATGCTCTGAGACTCAATATCTTACTTCCAGCTCAACGGAAGTTGGGGACAAAGGTTACTCTCCTTATCCTAATACATGAATAGATGAGGATGAAGGTTACTCTCCTTCTCCTGGTTCTGTTTCTATTCCTTTTTATCAGAACTCATGGTTTTTTCTATCAATCCTACCTCGGATCTGAGAGTTTCCGCTCTCATATTTGCACTCCTTGACACTCATTGAATCCCTCTCTGTCCACCACGCTTCCCTTTTTTTCTCCCTCGGAAAGGTTTCGTGTGGCTCGAATCCCCCCATCCCTGGTCAGCTCCAAAAGCCATGTCGATGGGCATTCTGCCCCATCCCTCATTAACTCTTGAGGAGGCCCTTCCCACCTAGCAGTCTGATGGGAATTCATTTCTAGGTAGAGGTTTGTTCTGATCTGAGCAACATTAACTCCAGTATGGTACTGGTTCGGTGGAGGTTATCGCAACCATTCTGGGTTCCCTCCACCACCTTTTCATTAGAAATCATGGCCTCTCTTTATTAGCACATCCCCTCTCTCAAAAATCATGCAACACGTTTCCATTATCCATCAAAATAACAGAATTTACATTCATCGACCTTTATACAAAGGTCCACCAAATTAAACATTCACACTTTGAGTTTGCCATAGTTCCTGGCCAATAAAGTTATATTTACAAACTGGGGGAAACAGGGTGTTACAATTCCCCCCCCCTTAAAGGAATTGTCGTCCTCGATGTTCTATCTACCAATATGATATGTATGTACAGGAGTAAAAAAAAACAGAAATGCTTGCCTCATGGCATCTTCCATTTCCCACGTAGCCTCATCTGGGCCAAAGTGTTTCCATTTCACCTTGACATGTGCAATAGTTTGATTCCTGAGTGATGTTTCCTTCCTGTCTAGTATGCATTAGGGTTCTGGAAGGAATTCTCCCTCTAGTTCCACCTGGATCATAGACAATCAATTATATGATTAACATCATGTACATATTTTTTCAATAATGAAACATGAAAAACATTATGTGCCTTTACAGTTGGAGGAAGTGCTACCCTATAGGCTACAGGTCCCACTCTATCTAGGACTTCAAAGGGTCCACAATACTAAGGTTCCAACTTGGAATAGGCTCCCATACTCAGGGAAATATTCCAGGGTCTAACTCTTAGATAGACATGGTCTTCGACTTTGAACTCTCGGGGAGTTCTCTTTCTGTCGACGTAACGTTTATGTCGGTCCTGAGCAATTTTCATATTTTTCCTTATCCACAGTAGTTGTTGTTCCATTTCTTTCAGCATGTCAGGTCTGATTGTAATTCTATCCACTGGATTATTCCATCTGATTGGGATCTTTCACTGTCTACCATAGAGGGCTTCAAAGGGGCTCATCTTTAAGGATTCCTGATAACCATTGTTGTAGGCAAACTCTACCAATGACAGGTAGTCTTCCCACTTCTTAGGCCGATGCATTACATGCATTCTTAGCATGTCCTCTACTATTTGGTTTACTCTTTCTGTTTGTCCATCAGTTTGAGTGTGATAGGTTGTGATGAACAACAATTTAGTCTTGAAACCAACCATTAGGGATTTCCAAAAGTTTGAAGTGAATTTGGTATCTCTGTCAGATATAATTTCCTTGGGCATGCCATGTAGTCTGAATATCTCCTTCATGAAGATGGTGGCAATATATATTTCCTTTCAAGTTGAATTAACAGGGATGAAATGGGAAGAATTACTCAGTTTGTCCACCATGACCATGATGGCATCATTTTGCTTGGTCGACTTTGGTAATCCCGTGATGAAATCCATGGAGATGGTTTCCCATTTCCATTCTAGAATTGGTAGGGATTGTAACAATATTGTTGGATGTTGGTGCTCTGCCTTAACTTGTTGGCATTCTAGGCACTTAGATAAATAGTTAGCTATGTCTTTCTTTAACCTAGGCTAATATAATTGTTTCCTAGTGGCCGTGATCATCTTCTGATATCCCGAGTGGCCAGTGTATGGTCTCTTATGCAGTTCATCCATTATGAACCTCTTCAAGTCATCACAGTTTGGAATATACAATCTATTTATGTACGTCAACAAACCTTCCTTGATCATTTAGTAGCCTTCATACTTCAGCCTTGTAGGATCTTGCCTTAGGTATGAAGTCACGGTCTTAAAGAATGCATTTGTCTTTTGTGCATTTCTGATTCTCTCCCTGACATCCATTTTGCAAGTGCTTACTGCTGCTAGATGAATCGTTTTTATACTTATGCTAAGGGCATCAGCCACCCTATTTTCCTTTCCTTTTATATGTTTGATTTCAAAATCAAATTCACTTAGGAGATCCATCCACTTGGCTTTCCTGGCATTGAGTTTTGGTTGATCAAACAGGTGTCTCAATCCACAATGATCTGTCATAAGCACAAATCTTCTACCCATGAGGCAGTGTCTCCACATTTTTAAAGCATGTACTATGGTAGCCAACTCTAGGTCATGGGTCACATAATTGATCTCATGCTCATTTAATTTCTGGGACGTATAGCATATTACACGTCCTTCTTGCATAAGGACTCCTCCGAGTCCTTCCTTCCAGGCATCTGTACACACAAGGAAATCATCATCCGGGTCCACAATCTTTAGCACAAGTGCATGGTTCAGGAGGTATTTTAGTTCCTGAAATATTTATTTGCATTTTGACGTCCAAATGAATTTAATCCCCTTTTTCTAAAGGGCGGTGATTGGACAGCCAATCTTGGAAAACCCTTTTTTGAATCTTCTATAGTATCCTGCTAAGCCCATGAAGGACCTAATATCAAATACATCTTTCGGAGTAGGCCATTCCATAATGGATCTGATCTTGTCAGGGTCTACTTCCACCCCTTCCTTAGATATGACATGGCCTAAGTAGTGGACTTGCTTCTGAAAGAAATCACACTTGCTAAACTTAGCGTAGAGATGATGCTCCCTTAGTACTTGAAGTACGAGTCTAAGATGTTCTTCGTGCTCCTCCCTGTTCTTGGAGTAGATTAGGATATCATCAATGAAAACCAATACAAATTTTTCTAGAAATTTGTTGAGTACATTATTCATCAAGCACATAAAAGTGGCGGGGACATTGGTTAACCCAAATGGCACCACCACAAATTCATAGTGACCATACCTCATCCTGAAGGTTGTTTTGTGGATATCTTCATCCCTAATCCAGACTTGATGGTACCCCGATCTTAGGCCGATCTTTGAGAATATGGATGCACCTCCCAATTGGTCGAACATGTTATCGATTCTTGGTAAGGGGTACTTGTTCTTTATGGCTGCCTTATTGAGTTGTTTATAATCTATGCATAGTCGGAGTGTGCCATCTTTCTTTTTCAAAAATAGGACAGGCGCTCCCCACGGAGATACACTGGGTCGGATGTAGCCTTTGTCCATCATCTCCTTTAGTTGTAGCTTGGTCTCAACGAGCTCTGGCATGCTCATTCTGTATGGTGTTCTAGATGTCGGTACCACTCCCGATGTAAGTTCTATTGAGAAGTCAATATCCCTTATTAGAGGTAGACTTGGTACTTCTTATGGGAATACATCCTTGTATTCTCTTAATATGGGGTGGTCCTCTAGGTTTGGTTTGTCATCTCCAATGGAGTCCAACATCTGTATTGCATATAAGGAACACCCTTTTTCTGCAATACTTATTCATTTGAGGGGATGATATTTGTCCCACTGAGACAGGCTTCTGAATCCCTTGGAGGGTCATCTTTCTCCCATATTCATTTACACATTCTAAATTTTTATGGTAACAGTCCATTTTAGCTTTATGAGTAGCCAACCAGTCTATACCAATCAACAAGTCATAAGATCCCAAGGGAAGTATGTTAAGGGTCGCTTGGGTGGGCAATCCACCCATGATGAATTGGCAGGCCAATATAGCCTCTGCCACCTTTCTTCTGGTCCCAGTGGCTAGTTGTACCAACCATGTTTTAACATGTCTAGTTGGTTGTAGTTTACACTTATCGACAGTCTGAGGGGATACATAACTCAAATTAGAACCTAGGTCAATTAAAATAGAAATTGGATGGTTGGCGATCATACCTTCCAGCTCCACTACTGAAGCTTGATGGTCGACTTGATTATTTTCCAGGGCTGCATAGATTCGTGGCATGCTCCTAGCCACATCATTAATGGTGGTAGCTTCTTGGATATTGTAGACCCCCTTACTATTTTGTTGTGTGTGTGGGCAGTCCCTCAATCTATGATTTTCTCCACAAACCCATCATTTTAAGGGTTCCTTCTTTAGGTTATCGGTTTTTGTTGGGACTGTCTGAAAAGGTTTATTTCCACTTCGAGAGGGGAAATTTTCATGATATACACTTCTAGCTGGAAGGCTCCCCCTAGAATATTTTCCATAGTTCTTAAATCTTTAGGAGTTAAAACTTTTCTTATGGAATCCCGAACTATTCTTTTTCTTCCAATCCTCGTGGGGTCTTGTCTTGCTCCCAAATTGTTCATAACAATACCTCGCCTTCTAGATAGCCTCTTGTAAGGTCCTTGGTTCATCGAACTCAATCCTGTCTTGGTAGGTCTAAGGTAACCCACTAATTAACCATTGCATTTTTTATTTTTCATCTTTTATGTAGGGTACATACCTCAGTAGTTCAAGGAATTTATTGACAAATTCCTCTATGGTGAGTTGTCCCAGCCGAAGTTCATAGAATTCTTTAGTTTTCCCATCCATGTATTTTTCTGACAGATACTGTGTTCTGAAGTATTTCTCAAACTGTTTCCATGACAAGTCCTTCTCATGGACTCCTTTCACATTCCTAAGGTCTTCCCACCATATGGAAGCCTTTCCATTCAGGTTGAAGATGGCTATTCGAGCCTTCAAGTTTTCGGAGTAGTCATGGACTCTCAAATACTTCTTTAAACCAAGCAGCCAAGATTCCGCCTCTTCTCCCTTATTTATCTCTCCATCGAAAGAGGGTGGTTTGGCTTTCTTGAACTCTTCAGGACCATGGGTTTTGGAACGCTTCCGTTTCTTTCCTTTATTATGAGAATGCGAGCTGGCCTTGCTACTAGAAGACCCTTCAAAGTTATCAGCTTCCTTTCTAGAGGACTCTTCCGATGAGTGTCCCCCACCTCTAGGTTGAACCTTCTTCACAATACTTCTCCCAGTGGGGTCACTTATGGAGTCATGTTTTTGGGTCTCAGGTGGGCTCTAACCTCTCTTCTTATGTCGTCATTCCACATCACTGGTTGCGGGTTCGTGTTGTAGTTGCCTCTGTATGTCGGATAAGCTTTGTAGCAAGATTGCATTAATTTCTGCTTGTTTCTCTTTCTCCTTTATCAGTCTCTCATTTTCAACCTTGAAACTCTGTAGCTCGGCTCTGAGACTTCTTACAGTTTCAGCCAGATCCGGAAGGGTTTCCACCACCCTCCTTTCATCAGATTCCTCGTCTCTATTGTGGGAGAAGTCCCCCACTTCATGGAATGTCATCATCCTTTAGTATTGGGGTCTTCCCATGATTCACTGACTGTTAAAGTGTTTCCAAAAACACATAGATTTATATAACAGTCTATTAGTTCATGAACAATACACGGTTTAAAACTTCTTAATGTACACACACAGTGGAAGGTTTCATTCCTTTCCTTAATGATATTTTTAAATCATACCTCTTAAGAAAGTGGAAAGGTAGGGTGTCACTCCTTGGAAATTAACCATATAGGGTTATTTAAGTGACTCGTCCATGAGCCCAAGCAAGCCAAGTGTTGTAACCATGCACTGATACCATTTTTTCACACACCCACGATGACATAATAAAAATTTTGCCTTTTCTCAAGGGACAAAATCCTCGAATTCCTATAGGGGCCTAGAGCAGGCTAGTTCTTCCCTTATCCTCCTCCATGTGACCACTACCCACGACCATAGGCTTAATTTGAATGGCGCGTCGCGTTTCACAACTTCATAACTTTCGATGCAAGGCACCCTATCTCCTCCAACTCCTCCAAGTTCTGAAAGGGCTTAATGACCATTAGCTCCCTCCACTCATGTGACCATTTCCATGACCACATGCTTAACCTAAATGGCGTGTCACATTTCACGACTTCAGGGATTTCGATGCAAGGTGTCCCAACCTCTCCAAGTCCTGAAAACCTATTAGGGGCCTAGAAAACACTAGCCCTCTCACCTATGATCATGGTGTGACCTTCCTCTAGGACTAGGTCCCAACTCCCATATTTTTTGGGACTTCGTGATTCGAATAATCATGAACAATTCTTCCTTCCTTTCCAAATCTCTGACTCTCAAAGATTTGGTGGCTCCAAACCCTCTGCTAACCAACGGACCAGATTAGGTTGGAAATTTTCCTTCACAACTCTGGGAAAGTCTTCACTTTCGTTTTCCCAATGACCAAATCTATGAAACTATGACCTATTTAAATCGACAGTTCACAGGTCTCTCTCTATCCAACGACCTAGATTTAACTAGGATTTCACCACTCGCGAAGTTGGAAAACTCGTCCAACTCCTCCTCCTTGGAATCCCAAAGTCCGAAGCTCCAAAATGCTTCTACTGTATAGATCAATGGCTCTGAGCCTCCCACAAATCAACGACCTAGATTTTTCAGGGACATCGCGTCTCGCAAAGTTGGAAAGGCCGACTACCTCCATTCCCCGACTCCCGAAATACCAAAATTTCAAAGCGCCAGATCAGCGGCCTTCGAATCCCCGTGATCTGATGGCTGTAATCAAATCACGGTTTCACGATTTGGGAGTTCTAGCAACTCCGTCCTTTGACTCCCCTAAGTCGCGAGTCAGCGAAACGCTAATTTCCCACCACGCATCCTTTATTCAATGGATGGTTCCGATTACTTTGGGGATTTCAGGACTTTGACGAGTCCACTCTCCCACCTACACAAGGGTTAAGATCGATGTTCAAGGTAGCTCCCTATGGATCCTGGGATCTATGGCCCCGATTCCATCACTACTTGCGAAGACCGAAGGGGTCAAGGCGTTAATGCCTGAGCTTCTCCTCTAGATCCATTGGTCCTGAAAGACCTGGGATACTTTCGAAAGGATCTCGTCCGTTCATCTATAAAATGAAGGGATATTCCCTTTTGATAATTGGACTCACTATTCTTTCTAAACTTAGGTAACTAATTTCAATTTCTCATAGATTCAAATTCCCACGACTTTGAAACCTTTGAGAGCTAACTCCTACTTGCACAGGGTTTTCTAAACCCGTATCACATGAACCTTCAGATGGTTCCTGGGTAATTATCCCTAGTCTTAGTCGGGTTTCTCGATAAGGGATTGGGTACTTTTAAAAGTCCCTAGGATACTGACCTGAATGAAGTGCCTTCCTAACTCACCGAGTTATGAGCTATGACACTGGGGCAGGGTAATCTCTTGGGTTTACCGTAGTGGTAGCCATACCAAGGATATTACTCCAACTCTGAGACATGATGCAATTCCCTGGGGAAGGTGCCTTCGAGGGATTAAACCAGAACACCAAAAAAATCAGGCATATAAGTATACACATATAAAAAAATTATATGGAAACCAATTGTGGCATATAAGTATACACATGCATTCATTATTTCCAATCTAAATTACCAGGAAATCATAGCATACAAAAACCATTTATGGGCGTATAAACATGAGCATGTATCCATGATATTCAATTCAAAATACAAGGCATAAAACACTTATCAGAACCACTAGGTGTGATGCAACTGCTAAGAGAGGTTCTTGTTTCCTCCCAACCATAGGATCAGTCACTCCCAATGGATTTATCACTGGCCACCCTCAAGCTTAGGCCACAATGATCTAAGACTCAATCTTTTACTTCCAACTTAATGGAAGTTGGGGACGAAGGTTACTCTCCTTCTCCCAATACAGGAATAGATGAGGACGAAGGTTACTCTCCTTCTCCACTTTCTGTCTCTATTCTCTGTGATCAGAACTCATTGTTTTTGCCTTCAATCCTTCCTTGGACTCAAGAATTTCTTCTCTCGTCTCTACACTCCTCGTCAACTCCCTCTCTGTCCACCATGCTTCCCTTCTTGCTTCCCTCAGCAAGGTTGTGTGTGGCTCGAATCCCCCCGTCCGTGGTTAGGTCCAGAAGCCGTGCCAATGGGCATTCTGCACCATCCCTCATTAACTCTTGAGGAGGCCCTTCCCACCTACCAGCCTGACGGGAATTCATTTCTGGGCAAAGGGTTGTTCTGATTTGAGAAAAACTAACTCTAGTATGGTACTGGTTCGGTGGAGGTTATCGCAACCATTCTGGGTTCCCTCCACCACCTTTTCATTAGAAATTATGGCCTCTCTTTCCTATCACATCCCCTTTCTCAACAATCATGCAACACATTTCCATTATCCATCAAAATAACAGGATTTACATTCATCAACCTTTATACAAAGGTCCACCAAATTAAACATTCACACTTTGAGTTTTCCATAGTTCCTAGCCAATAAAGTTATATTTACAGACTGGGGGAAACAGGGTGTTATAAATGGCCTGAGGTATGAAATTCAGGATGAGATCAGCATGATGTCGATAGGGACAGTGGAGAATGCTTATCAGTTCATGTTGAAGGCAGAAGAGAAGTTGGCCAGAAAACAAAGCCAGTGAGGTAGAGGTAAAATCTCAGCCCCGAACAAAGGAAAGGGAGTTTCCCATGACAAAGCACATAATTCCAAAGACAAGGATGAAACTCCACACAGTCACTCAGAAAGAGGAGGAAGTTCCCGAGGAATACAGGGTGGTGGAAGAAACTCTTCTAGAGGAAGAGGCGGAGGAACAATAAGGTTTTATGCATGTGGAAAGACAACACACATGTCTTGGGAATGGATCGAGAAAAAGCAACAAGGAGGAGAACCTCACATTTCAGAAGCACAAAGAGGGAATGTTGAAGTAGAGGGAACAGAGGATGGAACATCCCTGATGATGAGAAAGGTTCTCTTAAAACTAGAGGCAGAAGTTAAAAATCTAGTACAGAGGAACAACCTATTCATGACAACTTGCAAGACTAAAGACAAAGCATGCAAGGTGATAATTGACAGTGGGATCACTGATAACTTAATATCCATGGAGATGGTGGAGAAATTGGAGATAGAGACAAATTCACACCCATAGCCATATAAAGTCTCATGGTTGCAGAAAGGACACCAGGTAATGGTTACTAAACAATGCTTGGTTGAATTTAAGATAGGAGGATACAAAGATGAAATTTTGTGTGATGTAATTCCCATGGATGTATGCCATATTTTGTTGGGAAGACCATGGCAGTTTGATAGGAATTTCATTCATGATGGGAGGAAGAATACATACACCTTGGAGAAGAATGGTAGGTCACACATGTTGTTGACAATAGAGGAGAAGAGAGTGAAAGGGGAAGCCAACACAAACATACTTATCATGAGTGGGAAGGAACTCCTAAAAGAATTTAAGTAAGAACAAGAGATGCAGTTTGTTATGGTGAGGAAACCCAGAGTTATCCTTACTAGTACTTCAATGGATGATTTTCCTGAAGTAGTTCAGGAATTGTTGGATAATTTTTGCGACATAGTGGTGGATGATTTGCCTAACTCATTACCACCCATCAGAAGTATCCACCATCATATCGATTTGATACCAGGATAAAGTCTTCCAAACAAAGAGGAATACAAATTGACACATTGAGAGAATGAGGAGGTAAAGAACCAAGTCCAAGAATTGTTAGATAAGGGTTTGGTCAGAGACAGCTTGAACCCATGTGAAGTACCAACTGTGTTGAGTCCAAAGAAAGATGGAGGATGGAGAATGTGTATAGACTTGAGATCCATCAACAAGATCACTATCAGGTATAGATTCCCTTTTCCAAGAATAGATGATTTGATGGACTGCTTAAGTGGGGCAAATTTTTTTTCTAAGATAGATTTGAAAAGTGGATATCACCAGATCAGAATGAGAGAAGGTGATGAGTGGAAGACAAACTTTAAGACAAATTAAGGTTTGTATGAGTGGCATGTTATGTCATTTGGATTAACCAATTCCTTGAGTACTTTTATGAGTTTGATGAATGAAATACTAAAAGATTTCATTGGCAAGTTCGTGGTTGTGTATCTAGACGATATATGTATCTTTAGCAAGACTAAAGAGGAGCATTTGAGGCACCTGACACTAGTGATGAGGGGAGTACAATAGGAGAAGTTGTTGATAAACCTGAAGAAGTCCTCTTTTATGAAGACATAACTCACTTACTTGGGTTTCGTGATTGCTTCAAATGAACTGAAGACGGATCCGGAGAAGGTGAAAGAAATCAAAGAATGGCCATCACCAAGGAACATGTTTGAGGTAAGAAGCTTCCATGGATTAGTGAGTTTCTATAGGAAGTTCATCAGATATTTCAGTGGAACTTGTGCACCAATGATGGATACACTGAAGAAGAGGCACAAATATTTTAAATGGACAGAGGAGGCTGAGAAGAGATTCAATACACTGAAGGAGAAAGTAATGGAGCAACCAATTCTGGTCTTTCCAAATGTTGAAAAGACATTTCAGGTAAGATGTGATGCAAGTGGCATCGCGATTGGAGGAGTTTTGAGCCAGGACAATAGACCTATTGCTTACTTCAGTGAGAATTTGAATGAGACTAAGAGAAAATACTCCACCTATGACAAATATTTTTATGCCATAATCCAATACCTGAAGAAATGGAGACATTACCTTGTCCCACAAGAATTTGTCTTGTATAGCGATAACCAGGCTTTACAATTTATAACCGGACAGGAAAAATTGAATCAGAGGCATGCGAAGTGGATTGAGTATATGAAAAATTTTACTTTTGTCATAAAACATATTGTTGGGAATGCTAACAAAGTTGTTGATACATTGAGCAGGAGATGTTTGACTCTGCAGGAATTTCAGGTAAATACCTTAGGGTTTTAACACCTTGAGGAAATGTACAGTGATGATCCATATTTGAAGGAAGCATATGAAGCATGTGCAAATTTTGTGCTGAGAGATAGAAGCCAGTGGACAGAGTATATGATTTAGGAGGGATTGTTGTTCAAGGGCAATCAATTGTTCATACCAAAATGCTCAATGAAGGATAACCTTTTGAAGGAAAAACATAGTGGAGGATTGGCTGGACATTTCAGCCATGATAAGACATTTGCATAGTTGAGAAGCTCATACTAATGGATAAGTATGAGAATAGATGCGATAAAATTCGTGAACAAGTGTAGAATATGCCAACATGCAAAAGGTAAAAGACAGAACACTGGATTGTATCAACCATTTCCCATACCAGAGAGGCCTTGGGATGCAATAAGCATGGATTTTGTGTTGGGACTGCCAAGAACGCAAAGAGGATGTGATTCCATATTTGTGGTGGAGGATATATTTTCAAAGATGGCACACTTTATCCCATATCAGAAGACCAGTGATGCAACAGATGTTGCAAACTTGTTTTTCAAGGAAGTTGTGAGACTTCACGACCTACAAAGAAGCATTGTCTCAGATAGAGACACAAAATTTGTTGGTCATTTTTGGAGAACACTGTGGAAGAATTTAGGGACAGATTTGTCCTTCAACTTAACTTATAACCCTCAGACAGATGGATAGACTGAGGTGGTAAACATAAGTTTGGGGAACTTGATGAGGATTTTGGTCACCGAGCACCATAATCAGTGGGATCAGATTATGCCACAAGAAGAATTTGCATACAACAATTCACCAAACAGGAGCACTGGAAAGAGCTCGTTCCAAATATTGTATGGAATGCAACCCAAGGGAGTATCTAAGTTGAGAGACTTGGGACAAAGTGAGATTAGAAGTGTTGGAGAATAATATTTTGATGTAGAAATGCAGAAGCTCCATAGCTAGATCAGGGGGCAGTTGCAGATTTCTAGCCAAGAATACAAGCGTAGAGCTTATCAACATCGCAAAGAACTCCAATTTGAAATAGGAGATCAGGTTATAACACATCTCAAGAAGGAAAGGTTCCCTAGAGGGACATATAACAAGCTAAAGATGAAGAAGATAGGATCGTGTAAGATCTTGAGGAAGTTTGATGCAAACACCTATGAGTTCAAGCTACTAGATGATGTGGGCATATCGCCCATATTCAACATCTCAGACCTATATCCTTATAGGAAATATGACATAGAGGGATCAACAAATCAAGAGAAGATCCAGTGGGAGAAACAAATGCCTATAGAAGAAAAATTATGGATGGAAAAGATCGTTGATCAGAGGATTGGTAAGAAGACCAAGAGGAAGACCTATTTTGAATATCTGGTCAAGTGGAAGGGACACCCAATAGAAGATGTCAGTTGTGAGAGTGAAGTTAATATCCAGAAGCATGGAAAGTCGGTACAGGAGCTCATGGATAGGAATCCATGAATTTTTTTCCAGGGGGAGTATGATGCATGAGCATCGTCAGCAAGTACACGTGGCAGGACAACTCAGTGCCTAAGGACCAATTCAGAATCTCGAACGCTGGTCGATACTACAATCTTTTGATGCTGATAGAAAACAAAAGAGGAAAGATCACGTGCATCTAGACAAAATGAGCATGCATGACTTGGGAATTTAACCCTAGTCTCAATGTAACCGCAATTATATAGCAGTTAGATTGTT
This sequence comes from Picea sitchensis, assembly GCA_010110895.2. NCBI lineage: Eukaryota > Viridiplantae > Streptophyta > Pinopsida > Pinales > Pinaceae > Picea > Picea sitchensis. The sequence goes on along the minus strand of SNQJ01S0023808.1, from coordinate 17,941 downwards.
TCTTTTGTATAAAGAGAGATTTTGTATGCTCAAAAGAGGGTTTACGAGAATTATGAGAAAGTAGGAATTTGTGAACAATAGTTGTTTCTTTGATTTTTGTTGTAACCATTTTCTTGATTTTGAATGACGATAATAGAGGAAAATTGATCTAATGTATGGTGTGAATATTGTTTACAATTTCCTCGTTGTTGTCGTTAATCTTTTCAAGAATGAATGAATCTTGATACAGATGTATGTAGCTTCAAAATGATTGTATAAAATTTAAAATCACTTTTCTTCGTGAGCTGGTGCAAGGTGTGCACACAGTCCGCAAAGAGTGCGTTGACAGGGTCTTTTTTGACTCGTAAAGCTCAGGAGAAATAGTGTAAGATTTCCTTTACAAGGAGTGCAAGGTGATTGCTGCAATGAGTGCACAGTTGTCCGTAAGAATTCAAATCTTGTGTAAAGATCTGTTGCAAAGAGTGCACAAGTCTGGAATTAGATGAAGAATCGAAGAGACTCCATAAAGAAGTTGAAGGACGAGAAAAGAGGAATGCCAGGAAGGCAGGAATGAATTACTTTCAATAATATTTGGATCTGAGTTTGACGAATTTCCCAGAAAAGAAGGAAGTGCAGGGAGATCAAAATCTTTGAGGAGATCAAGCTCAGGAGGGGTATCACTTTCCAAGAAGTGTGAACGCAATCCAAGAAGAAGATTCATAGGAAGGATAAAGGTTGAAGCCTTTAAATATTTCGAAAATCTTCTAAATTAGAAGAAAGCGTAAGCTCAAGGGAAAAGATCTGGATCATCCGATCAACGTCCAGAAAACAAGGAGTGAGCGCAAAGGAAAAGATCTCAGTCGTTCGATTTAAGCGCGAAGCAAATATCTCAGTCATTTGATATGAGAGATAGAGAAAGGATCTTATCTATTTGATCTGTGCGCAAAAGGATCGTAGTCATCCGATCAAGGTAAGGTGCACTAACGATAAACCTTTGAAAGTGTACAGGAGAATCGAACTTATGAAATTCTGAAATCATCGAAGTTGTCCATCGTCAAGGAGGACACGTGGTGAGATATCATCATTTCGTTGACTAGTGACTCAAAGGAGTCAAAGGCAGAGTTACAAGAACTCATGAATCAAGAAATCACGATTTGATCACAGTCGTTGATCAAAGGAGAGATTTGAACCGTAGATCTGGTCATGTCGGGAGTTCGTAGTTTAGGATAGACAGAGGTAAAGGTTGTGAGAACTCGTAAAATTCAATTTCGCGATTTGATATGAACCGTCAGATCGAAGGGAGCTCTGGACCGTTGATTGTCTAGGGAGACGATTCACGAAGTGTGAACTCACGAAATGCAAAATCGTGAAGTGCTCGAAAGATTGGCCCACGGTCATAGCGAAGGGTCACATCAGTGAAGGAGA
>SNQJ01S0023807.1:114964-128412 GCA_010110895.2 Picea sitchensis | reverse complement strand
AGACATGTTAGGGTCCTAACCCGCACATAGGTAGATCAATATATTCGGATGTAATAAAGGTCAATATTAATAAGGCCTTTCAATAATATAGAATAAGGTGGATGTAAGAAGACCTAATAGAAGCTTCTTCTTCTAGAAGGATCTTCCTCTAGATGCTTCTCTTGATAGATATATTTAGTATAAATAAGGGTCGAGGGTATGAAAACCCTAGATTGAAGATTATTGTAACAAAGCACTGCTTGAATGGAGGTTGCCCCCTCGAAGAGGCCTATGAACATTCATTTCTGAATCAAAGTGCTATTTATGTTGTTGTTCTTATATCATTTATGTGTTATTGTTGAGATTATGCTAGTTATATTACTGTTATTATGCCATTTCTAGCATTTTATTTATGTTCTGCGTATTTATAATATCTGGTATCTTGCAGGCTTGCGGTATTGGTACAATTTGATTCTCCGTAAAAGGCGGAGTGTCCTGAATCGGTACAAATGGAAGAATTGACTAGCTCAGGACTTCAGGGGTCAGACCAGTGAGTTCTGGTACCTTCTCAGGTAGGTCAGTGGGATCCAACTACATGGGATTAGGTTCAATGGTTTGGGGTTGGATGGTCATTTCTTGCGGTGGTGATGGGGGCTGTGGGGGTGATGGGGGTTGTTTGGTGATGATGGTAGTGGATGCAGTGGTATCTGGTTCAAGTTCATCCTGGATGTCAATGATTGTTTAGGCCGCTCGACTCGAGTGGCTTCTCGAGTATAAGGTATGTTTGACGAGATTGGATGAGGATTTAGGATATTCACTGGGGAGAGCCTTGCCCAGGGTTTCTTGACTAGGGGATCTCCAATGAAGGAAGCGTTGAGGATTTCATTGGCATATTTTCCTATCAGCATATCTTTCACCAGAAGCTGCGAGAACATGGGCAATGTCCTCTTCTCGCGTTTCAGAGGTTTCATCACCTCTTCCTCCTCTTCTGAGTCTGTATACATTGGAGCATATTTATTTTTCTCTTCTAGTTTTGAGCTTGGTCCTACCCCTGCTTCATGTCCCATTTTCTTCAATATTTACACAAGTAGAAGGTAGTTCATCCTCGACTTGCGTGGGTTGCATTTCACTCCTGGCCATGACATTGCTTCCTTTTCAAAGGCCTCCTCATCTAGATAAAATGACAGCATCCGGGAGTGAAAGTATTCAGATTTGACATGCCTTGGACAAATAAAGGTATGGTGTCAATTCAATCTGAATGCAATATTCCTCGTGTTTAGGTTGAGAAGCTCTTGTGGTACGTGCAACTTATAAGTTGTGTCTAGTAGCTGGTTGTACCACTTCAAGAATGTTGCATTACTAAATGATGTGTTCTCTGAGTCCGACCTTGAGTGCCAAGGCTTGAACATATTTACTAATCATCCTTTATAGGCTGGTGATAGTGGTCTTCCTGAAGGTGGCATCCACTTCAACATGGAAAACACAACGAGCAGGTATCCATAGGTGAAGGTGTCACCCTTCTCCTAAGCTTCCTCACATGCTACCAGGAGTTCTTCCAGTAGGTAGCTACACCAATTGAATACCACTCCATTGGCACAAAAATCTGCCACTGACATGGCATCCAACGTGCACTCACCCTTGTAATATGACCGCATTACCTTGCTAGCAATCACATAGAAAGTTTTTATGACCGTCTCTGGTAAAATGGGGTCAATCTTGGTTGTGCACCCCCCTCTCTGTGTATGAAATATTTCATATAGGCTGGGTTCTCCCTTTTTCTTCCCATGTTTACTAGGGCCTTGGAACCCTTTTGATACATCCTCGCCTCCGATGGATAGTCCCGTGATTTGATGGATATACTCTACAGGAATTGGATACCGTCGATCAAGACATAAGCTCCTGCCATGCACTCGGATGATAAGGAATTTGGTACACTGCACAACCTCACCAGTAGTGCCTAAAACTGACAAGTCTCGGAGATTCATAATGCTGGAGTTGAAGAGGTTGATAAACTCTAGCTTTGACATGAATTGCATCCCTCCGATATCATTTGGAGCCACATCCCAGAACACATTAATGATCATTTGTATGAATAATACATGGTCTATTAGGTCAAGGTCGAGGAGCTTCACTTTCTCGACCTTACCTTTGAGGTCACCCACGACCTCAACCCGGGGATCACATGGCTCATCTGGAACTACTTCTTTGGAGATTGAACTTTGAATTCTTGTAGCTCTCGGCATCGCTACTCTGGACTGCTAAGAGACTTAGACCGACTGTACTGGGCTTCGGGGTCACGACTGAGATAATTTTGTAGGCTCTATGACAGTTTAGAAATTTCAAATACAAAATGGAAAACAATAAGTCTTACGTTGAGTTCACACAACCTTATACTCAGGCCAGTTGGTGAGCTCTTCCATTACTCCTAATGCCACTCATGATTAATCCTATAGACACAAACTAGAGATGAGGTGTCTAACGAGACTGTTTAACAGGGTAAATCTATCATGGGATTCTGGCATTTATTGAACAAGTTAGATAGGGACGTGGCTGGCCTCAGGCCTTACCGTTTGAACAATTGATAATCCTGGAACGAATACCGATGGAATCTTCACGTATTATGGATTTATGGTCTAACAGAGTTCGAACGAGTTACTATAGCGATCATAAAGGCTATGACTGGATAGGGTGCATGTGACACATGGACTGGGATTCCGTTCGGATTCGCTCTCCCTCCGACCACAATGGGGTCCCCATCATATTTAAAGACTTCATTTAATGTACTCGTGGCTCTTCTGATCATGTGCTTCTGAGTAATCATTTCTGCACCAAATTAATGCTTAGACTAAAAGAAAAACAAAATACATGTCGCGGCGCAACATTTCACACTCCAAATTTATTAACTGAATTAAAATAAATTACAGAAATTCAAATCTAACTACTATACATGCTCCTTTGGAATAGAGCAACAATGATTTAGGTCAGTCCTGAGAAATATAGGGTTTTAGGTGAGCGCCATTCACCCATAATAGCCGAAGTATACTATCCGGTTGCGCTAGTATGACTGCACCAGAGTGTCAGATCTCCGCAACTATAAATGGGCCCAACCAATGCATGCACAACTTGCCTAGATGTTTATGGTATCAATTGTCATAAAGTAGGACCTTATCTCCTTGCGCAAATTTTTTGGCCTTAATATGCCTGCTGTGCCAGGCTTTCTTCCTATCTTTATCAACTGTTTGATGAAAGTATGCTAAAAACCTGGTCTCATCAAGTTCCTGCAACTCCATAACCCTCTGCAAAACTGATTCATCCTCTGACATATGTGTAACCTGTGCGATGTAGAGACTAGGGGTAATGAATTTTGCAGGTACCACAACCTCTTTCCCATAGACTAGATGAAATGGAGTATACTTGTGAAGTTTCTTCATGGTCATCATGTAATCCCACAAAACTGTTGGGACTCTGTTATCCCAATCTTCCATGTTTGTGCAACAAACCTTTGTCAAACCTCTTTCCAGAATCTTGTTAAATGCCTCCACTGTGCCATTGGCTTGTGGATGGTAGGGGTTGATTTTATGATGTTGGATTAAGAACTCTATTGTAATACTTTCTATTGTACTACTGATAAAGTGGCCACCCCGATCACTAGTCAGACTCCTAGGACATCCAAACCAAGTGATAATGTTTTCAAAGATAAACCTAGCAGCAGTATCGGTCGAACAATCCTAAACCGATGCACCTCATCCCATCGTGTCAGGTAATTGGTTGTGATGATAATATACCTGGTCTTTGAGTGCTTAGACGTGGGGTTGATCGGTCCAATAAAATCAAATGCCCACTTCTCAAATGCTTGCTGAGCTCGAACTGGCTGAAGAGGCAATTCATCTCATCTTGATGGTTTACCTACTCTCTGGAAAACGTCTCAAGATCTAACATATTTCTTCGGATCTTTGAAGAGTGTGGCCCACCATAATCCAACTCAGAGAACTTTATTTTTAGTGTCCTTTCCTACGACATGGCCTCTCGCAACTCCATTGTGGCACTCCCAGAGGATGTCTTGTCTTTCATGGTCCAAAACAAACCTCTTGAGGATACTGTCTAGGCCCAACTTATACAATTTCCCCATGATAAATTGATAGTCCATTGATCGAACCACCATATAGTGTTTCTAAGTTTCGAAGTACATTTATGGGCAGGCTCCTATACTTAGGAAAACTACTATGTCTTCCAGGTATTCAGGTATTGCCTCAACTCGGAACAGGTCTACATCTGGGCGCTGATCATCGATTGCTTCACCACTCTCCCCTGAATCTAATCTAGACAAATGATCGAGACTCATGTTTCATCTTCCAGGTTTGATGATCACCTCAAATGAAAATTCATGAAACAGTAACAACCATCGACAAATTCTTCCTTCCAAGACAGGATTTTTAACTAGATATTTTAACACAGAGTGATCAGTAAAAAAATTAAAATGAGAGCCTAACAAGTAATGTCTAAACTTTTGTAGAGCATAAATCATAGCCAATCCCTCCCTTTTTGTGGTTGTATAGTTGCATTTAGCTTGCGATAGCTTCCTTCTAGAAAAATAGATGGGATGATTTGTATTTCCATCTCCTGGATGCGCTAAGATGGCTCCTAGGGAAATACCTGATGCATCCACGTGCACATGAAATTCCTTTTCCCAATTTGGAAATATCAAAATAGATGAATTAAGATTTTCCTTCAGGATGTCAAATGCTCGATCACACTCTGGGGTCCACTGGAACAATTCAGACTTCTTTAGTAGATTTTCCAGGGGTGTAGTAATATTCACATACCTTCTGATGAACTTGTGATAGTACCATGTGTGCCCCAGCATTGAGCACAATTTTTTAGCGCTCGTAGGCGGTGGCATATTCAAAAAGATCGTAGCTTTGGCTGGGTCTACCAACACTCCTTCTCAGCATACTATGTGGCCTAACATATTTCCATGTGGCACACATAATATACACTTTATGAGGTTTAAATATATCTGCAGTTCCCTGCATCGATCAAACATCAGCCGAAGTAGTGCTACATGTTCTTTCAATAGACTGTACATCGTCTAGTCGTCCATATAAACTTCTATAAATTTATGAATAAATTCTCGGAAGGATGCTATTACAATCGAGGAAAAAACTATAGGGGCGTTCTTTAGACCGAAGGGAATCACATTTTATGCAAATGACCCTCATTATGTTATGAATGTGGTATTTTTTTTTCTTCCTTGGTAATTTTCACTTGGTGATACCCCGAAAATCCATCTGTAAATGAGTAAGAGTATTTCCACACAACCTGTTCTAGCACATTGTTAGTAAAAGGTGTGGGAAAAGGGTCATGCACACAGGTAGAATTAAGGATTTTGTAGTCTATACATACCCTAATGTCTTATGTACCTTTCTTTCTCCAAATGACTATGGGGCTAATCCACTCTACTTCTTCAACTAGAAAAATAAGTTTGGTCTCAAGCATCTTGTCTATTTCCCTCTTAACCTTCTCTTTCACCTTGGTGTTAAGACGATATTTTCTATGATTTACAGGTTTTGATCCTGGTTTTAGTTCAATTTTCATCTCTCCCATAGCCCCTTTTATCCCTTTTATCTCTGAGAATGTCTTTGGGAATAAGTCCTCATACTCCCGCAACAGGCTGTGTATTTCCTAGCTAGTTTGCTCATCCCAGTAATCTCCTACAACAACTATCTTGGGTTTCTCGACAATTCCTATGTTGACTTTTCACAACTTCAATGGATGGTTATAAGAGATATCAGTCTAACTGGGTAGAATGTTCTACATTTCTTTTCTTCCTTTTGTTTCCTCAATGGATAAATTTCTCAGTTCTTCTAAATCATCGGGGTTTTCCAAATCCTTCTCGATTTTTTAGCATTTTATGGGTGTCTTGTCCGTGTCTAGGCGAAGGTTATACTGAAGCACTTGAATATGATTGACACATACCACTGGGTCTAATTTCCATTTACAAATATCGATAAAAATAATTTCTTTAATTCTTTGCAGGACTATCTTAAGCTCATGTTACTTACTTGTGAAAGAAAAGTTCTTGCAAAATTGGTCTGCTAAAGTTTTCCAACCACTCGTTTTCCTTCTCATCTCTTCATGGATGTACCAGGATATGTAATTTAGGATCAGATTGTCCAATGAACAGTTGTGCAGCTTGAAAATCCATCTGCATCTCTGATTTTCGTTGCTCCTTATCTTGAAATATACATTGGATAGCATACTTCACATCCTCCTAGTTCCTAATTACTGCTTTGTGACTACCCCACCACCTAGTAGGGGTGTCTTCCAGGGCTAAGTCCAAAACTACAATCCTTTGATCTTCTGTTATCTTTTCTTCCATGCTAACCAGAAACCTGCCAAGGTATAAGGTACCATTGTATGTCAGATGTTCTCTGACCTCGATTCCAACCCATCTCGTTTCTTTGACAGTTGCGCATCATCTTGAAAATATTTCATATACACCATGTTGCCAACTGTCAAATAGTAGTTCTGAATCTCCATCCTCCAATTGTATGCTCCTCCAACTTACTGATCCATTGGCCATAGGATTGATGTAGTATTCTCTCGTTCCTATTTTTACGGCGTATAACTGATCTAGATCCTCTCCTTCCATATTGTTGTTCATTGGCTCCGTGTATCAAGGGCCTACATACAGATCCAAGGGCTGAACTACTTTTATTTTGTCTGCTTCAAATTTGATAGTATCCCTCTTTAGGTCAATAACAACATAGTTATCATAATCCCAATCAATACCAAGTGTTAGAACACGCATAATTTTGAGCTTTTGAGCTTTATATATTTATCTCTTAAAAATAAATTTTATCCAAAAAAGAAAAAAACTTAAAAAGAGGCCTTTTAAATCTATGGGTTGTTATTTATCAATAAGGAGATTACGTCATCTATCATCAATGAGTTACTCTAATTTGATCGAACGGTCCTAATAACCTCAGAATTTTTGGAGCCGCCTGAGTTTTAAAAAAAGCCTTCAACAGTCGCTTCACAGCTTCTCGCTTCGGGTATTCCAACAAATATAAACAATGAAAACCCTGAAACTCTGAACTCCCGAATATAGCCACTCGTGACTTTTCGTAAAGGACTTACAGACACGAGTCATAGGACATGTGTATTTTAAAAATTATTTTCTTGGGTTGACACGTGGCACTTACTTTTGACATTTATGTCAGATGATTCACACGTTTTCAAGTGACACGTGGCACCTCTCTTTCCCTGCCACGTCACTCCGAGAGATTTCTCTTCGGGAGTTTTTGATTTCACAATCCCTAGATTATCAAAGCGTCGAAGTAAAGTGATTACAAAAAGTAAAAATGGTTTTTAAGGAATTAATAAAATGGTTAACGATTTTAATTGGTCATTGTTAAGTGTTAATTAATCACTTCGCAGTTTGGAAATTCAGAAATTTTCCCTTATGCTATATTCAAAACATTTGAATTCCGAACTCTCGAAATACTTAAAGTTAATACAATTTTTTTAAAACATGATTAATTAAGACATAAAAGTGATTACTTAGAGATTAATTCCTCTGTGAATTCGGACTTCGGGAGATTTCCACCCTATCACATCCAAAAAATTTGAACGCGAATCGTCGAAGTATTAATGAAATTTATGATTGGTTAAGGTTACTGATTTCAAATAAATATTGTGAATAACCAGGTAATCAATTCCATTAAGTTTAATAAATTCTTCGTTAGTAGAACTATACGAAGATCGATAGACTTTTTGAATAAAGCATTTCGAATTTCAAAATCGTTTTTACCATTTGCAATTAGCAGTTTTTATTTAGTGTAGAGCTTACAAACTTGTCTTGTCATAGGTAGGCTAATTTTGTTTCCTTGAGGATCATGGAACCACAAAAAAGCTGCAAAGAATCTTGATACATCGGGTGATGATTCAAATCAAACCGCGGATATTCCTATCGGAACCGCTTCCCAGGAGTTTTGGATGCCATTAAAACTTGGAAGTAGGTTTTCGATGTCTTAGAGCAGCATGAGATCATTAACTGTCTGGATGACTCTGTCGAAGAAGACGATGACTCCTATACATCTAATCTTAGACATGTAGCATAGTCGAAACTACATAAGATCGTTGCATGACCAAAGAATCATACCCTACAGCGATATGATACATTGGTCTTTGGAGCATGTCAACATCCAAATCAGGAGCGTCATGAACCACCATCAGGTCGCCATCGACTCTTTTTGAAGAGAGCACTTACAAGTAATGTACAAGATTTCCCCTAAGAGCACTTACAAGTAATGTACAAGATTTCCCCTACCCCTAAATACACTTATAATGCCGCATTTCTTCTAGAATTTGAGAGAAAGGAATGCACCCAATACGCTAGAAATGGTCATGATATAGTTAAGACCCGGTGGGGACATCCAAAAAAATTCAGAGCCGATGCTCATGGTATGTACGCCACGACGTCTTTAGACGCTCACATGTTGTATGTAACTATGATGCTCTGTCACCTGTTTGGGAAGAAGAACCCTACACATTTCTCAATTGAGTGGGTATCCATCATGAATGAGGTAGTTTATGGTTATACCTTCAATTGGGAAAAAATGATATCTGATAATTTGGCCAAGGAAATCATTAAGTATAAATCAACAAAATCAAAAGTGCAACTTGCCCCCTTTTACATGTCAACATATGTTATGTATGTCATTTGTTTCATGACCCCTTTTCCCTTGATGAAATGGAGTTGGACCCCAACCAATTATGAGCCAATTCATTTCTATCACTCCAAATTATGGGAGGAGAACACCAAGAATTTCTTTTACAAAATTTATCACAACGTGGTAGTGCCTATTCATATATCTATTTATGGTCACCCGCTACCCCGGAGTTCAGAAAGGATTATGGGGAACTTAGGAAAAATTGCAGACTGGTTCATTGAGGAGAATTTATCCTATATTAGAGTATTTGGTTGTTCCATTCCTCCTCATTCCCTCCCACATTTTTTACCCGACAGGCTAGTGTGCAGAGAAGTGGCATACTAGACAGTAGCAGGAGGTTTCAGCAAGGAGTTGAAAGCAGCTCAGAAAAAGGTTTGGCCAACTTTCCCCATTCAAGTTGGCATGTTCACACTATTGGATTTTGGTCATTCTAAAGTTGAGGCCATAGCCCTGGAAGATGTCAAATTAGTTGACGTTGAGTTCAAAAAGCATGATCCACATAAGATGGTGGAAAATCATCTGGCTCATTTTAACATGAAGTGATACATCCATGAGAATTCTACTTATGATGAAATGTTCAGGGGAGTTAGATCTTATGAGGAAGTCTGAAGTAGTTTCCAGACTCTGCCTCTTAACCAACAAGTTAGTTTCCTTAGCTTTCAAAAACATAGACTGAATAGTTTACCAAAGATATTGCAAGGAGATTCAAATCCCATGCCTCCTTCACAGGAAGCTAGATGTATAGGATTTGAGCCAAGTTGCTCTGCTAAGCACAAAGTTGAGGAAGTCCCAAAAATCCTAGAAGTGTTATTTCACAAAATCCGAGAAAATTTGTTCCTCATTCAACACCAGCTACTCCTGTTCGCACCCCAAATACAACAGGACAAGAAACTTCCATGGAAATTATGTCTCATATTACATCATTAACCCCGTTACAAACCAGTTTTGGAAATCCTAGTTCTGAACTCACTTTTGTAGGTGATCTTACTCCTATCTTACTCGAAGAGATTCCTCCCTCATATTTCTTTTTCAGAAAGAAGTGAAAAGCTATCATGAAAAGAGAATCTCACCAAAAGGATGGAGTAATCACTAAGAGGAAAAGACTGGTGTATGATGGGAAAGACCATGATGGTCCTGAGTTTGCGAAAGAAGTTGCAGGTTCAATAGGGGATTTTTCCACTACCAATCAATGGTCTGTGGAAAATATAACCGAACAACTACAACATAAATGCCTATTGGTAGAGAAAATGCAAAGTGAGATATACAACACAAAGTAGACTGTTAGAAGCATGATGAACCATGACATGGAACAAATCAGGGCTAGTCATCAACATCAAATTAAGTAGTTACATGATAACCTTGAGCTACTCTACCGGAGTTCACAGACCAGCCAAGGTTTGGTCACTCAGCGTGATGATTTTATAGAGAAGTTGCAAGCCAGATTGACCCTAACAGAGAACACCACGATAGATATTTCAGCCTTCAAAAATCAAGCATCAGAAATCAATGATAGGCTGGAAATTGCCTAGGAAGAACTCTACGAGAAAGTTGATGCTATTCAGAAATGATATTAGATAGTAGACCTTTCTATAAAAAGTATTTATGTCAAGGAAAAAGAGGCCTACGCAGCCCAGTCTAAGTTTAAAGAGGTTCTCATATGGACGCAAAAATCTAATTCCACTGGTCTTACCCTTCTTTCTCATCCTGAACAAGTCAGAGGTGAAATGGCCCTAAAATACTGGGAAACAAATCTGAAAGAAGGCCATAAAATTTCCAAATATGTAAAAGAGGCTTCTCTAGAGGCATTATCTTCACTAATTAAACGTTTATTGAATTGAAAGGGAGTAATATCTCAGAAGCCTTGGGGCAGATTGATATAGAAATGAACCAACAAAGCTCCAGAAAGAATAAGGAAAATACTGAGGCGACCATGCAAGAGATGATCCAGATTGATTTACTTAAAATCAATGAATGGTTGTTTAATCCAAGTTCACTATATCAGGTCACATTCCAAGAAGTGAACAGTATCGAGGAGAAACTGCCCCAAATATAGAAGATGTTTTCATTTGAATTGAATGAAAGGATTGAGCCTTCAAGATTCGTGGTATCATTGATGGACATGTGCACCTAATGCATTCAACAGAGAAAATAAAGTGTAGCTGGAAGAAAATGAACAACAATGCACAATGTCCACTTTCTCCACCCACTCCACCTTTCACCCTCCAACCATCACTTACCCCACCTATCCCCGCCACCCACATTTTTGCATCCACTCATCCCACCTCCCTATTAGATACTTGTTCCCCCATCATTCTTTTCATGAAAAGTTACTCTTCCCTGTAACCGTTAGCCATCCCATAATGACCCAACACTAATATCTTCATCTAATTACTCCCACCCATGCCTTCAACTGCAATTCATTATCCCATTGAACGCACTCGAAGGGATAGATGGTGACGATATCAAATGGCAAATGCAGTAAGTCGAATGATTATGATGGCCCTAATGGACATGTGTACCTGTCTTAAATATCAAAGGAAAATGAGTGCATCTACAAGCAGGTGAAGAGACAGAGGAAGCACCAACAAAACTCAACAATATTTACATGTTCTTATTTTATTCAGATGTATTCTATTTTTAGTCATATATTGTGGGCAGTCCAACGGTTTTCAGTTGTGAACATTTTTGTATAATAGATAGATTTAAGATCTATTTGTGGTTGCTTCTTGCTGAATGTAAAAGAGAAACTCTTTTAAGTATTAATACAAGTCCAGTCAGAGATTCTAAGTTTCGTTCAATTTGAGTTATGCGTTCCCTCTGTGTTTTCATTTCTATGAATTTCTTTCTGTAATGATTGATTGCAATTTATTACTACATCTACTATAATCATATTATATCAACGGTTCATTCAATAAACAATTTTTCCTCTGTTATTACTGTGAGTAAAACATGACCTGTGATCTGTGTGAATTACTGCATTTTTATATCTTGTTCAAGGGTGCATCTTCTACTTTTCTTCTACTGCAAACAAGGTGAGACTTATCTGTAATTGATACCTGACTTTGTTTTAACAGTTTTTTAAATATTTCTACATCATTCGACATTATAATTGTGACTTAGATAACGAGATACAACCTCTGTATTGTCTTATCATTAATTTCATTCAAAGATTATTTCTTCGAAAAATGAAGGTAGAAAAAGAACTCATAAAAACATTTCATTTAAAACCTTTGACACTTGACATTATTCTTTGAGCCTTAGAATCGATCTCTGGAACAACATCTTTTTGGCGCCGTTGTTGGGGACGAAGAAACGAAATCATTTTCCCTGGGAGAACAAGGTAAATTTTGGTCTTTGAGGGTGAACAAAGATTGAATACATGAATAAATCTTACTTCATATTTCACCTGAAGACTCCACCATAGAAAAAACTCGCATTCGGTCGAAAGAATACGAGGAAAAACCCAGATGAAAAGCAGACTACACCAGTTTCGGATCTCGAAAAATTGTTGAAACCAAAGGGATATCTCAGACAAACTTCTATATCAGCAAGTAAGGTCCATCAACCTAGAATTACGCAAGTTAATGCTAAGAGCACCGCTGAAGAACTAACTCTTAAAGAAAGTTTTAAACAAGTTCATTCTGTAGAAGCATCAACAAGTAAACTTGAAATTAAGCTCGAAACCCCATAGGTAATTATCCCTGAAATAAAATTTGAGATTGACCAGACCATCCCTGTTTCATTGATAGATACATTTACCAGTGAGAACAAAGGAACCATTTTAATCCCCACTATCGTTAGTACTTAGCTGATCCTTTCTCTTCCCGAAGTAAAATTTTTTGTTTTCAAAAATCCTGAGGATTATCTTCTTTATTCAGATTCATCCCTCATTACTTCCCCTATCTATACTTAAGCTAAACCTGAAGAGTTGAGCTCAAGTTTTCCTTTTCCCCCTCATATAGATCTTCCATCTTCTCATGATCATTTTCTAGAACTTCATTCACAACATCCCAAAGTAGTCGAAAGATCAGTAGATCAGTCTTTCGAAGTTTTTGAAAATCTCTTATTTAGCCCTCGAATTCTGTCTCCTAGACTTTCAATGGTTGGTTCTGGAGATGCTGGTGCTGGAGGTGCAGGGGTTGGTGGACAAGATCAACCCCCTAGGATCTTTTCCAAGGTTGTTGCTAGATATGATCCCTTAGTAATTCCTGTTATCCTACATGATTTACCCGAAAATTACATGAAGAGCCTCCCTAAATTCACAGGATAAGGGGATCTAACAACAAAAAAATATATAGCCTTTTTTTATCAGTTTGATGATATTCTTGGCAGTGAGCACAAGGACATTTACATGATACTGTTGGTACAAAATTTTGAAGGACGGTTAAGAACTTGGTTCAGAGGACTTCCAGTAGTTTCTATACAATCATATAATGATCTAGAAATTTCCTTCCTAAGGCAATGGGGCAAGAAAAATGATCATTTGTATTACTTAACCAAATTTGGAGCCTTGAGAAAGAAGAATTTTGAATCATTCCTATAATTTATCCAAAGATTTAATAAGCTTTATCACAAAATCCCAACCGAAGTTAAGCCTTCTCAACCAGCGACAAAAGTCACTTTTGCAGGGGCTTTTGATTCTGATTTCTCTATACTTTTGAGAGAAAGAAGATCCACTACTTTAGCGGGGATGAAAGATGATTCTATAGAGATCAAATCCAATATGATGGTGTC
>SNQJ01S0023807.1:103515-113578 GCA_010110895.2 Picea sitchensis | reverse complement strand
AAAAAATAGAAATTTCAAAGAAAAATATAAATGTGAGGGAAGGGATGTGAAAAATGTTCTTCGATGGTGCTTCATCCTATAAAGGAGTAGGAGCTAGAGTTTAATTCGTGGCACCATGAGATGAGTGTGTTATTCCTTTCTCTTACATATTAGAATGGGACGTTGATTAGACCAATAATGTCTGTGAATATGAAGTTTTAGTTTTAGTATTAGAAGCTGCAAGAAAATTAAAAATCAAACATTTGATAGTTTATGGAGATGTTGAGCTCATGTAAAACAAATAAAACAACAATATCAAGATAAGCATCCAAGATTGAGATTGTATAGAAATTATGTCTGAGATATAATAGATAATTTTTTCTCGTCTTTTAATATTCACTCTATCCCCAGAATGCAAAATCAACAAATTGATTCTTTAGCCAAAGTTGTTGCGACTTTCATACCATCGACTGTTTTGAAGCTGAAATATCACATTGAGAAGAGACATAGACCTTCGATTCCAAAAAATGTTCAACACTCGAAAGTGTTTGAAGATGATGAAAAAATCAAACAGTTCCTGGAAATGGTTGATGAGTTTTCTAAGACCCACATAGATCAAGAAAATCAAAACGATCCTGCTTGGATTATGCAGGAAGGAGAAAACCCAGAGAAGTTCCAAGATAAGATTGCAAACCACCGCATGCTCTTACTTAAAAACAATCAAATTCCCAGAGGCTCGATCCCCTTAGAAAGGTTGTTTGACCAGGATGATATACCTTTAAAGTCTACTTTGTGACCTCAACCCAAAGAAGTTGAATATTTTAACGTGGGAACTAATGAAAATCCCAAAATGGTCAAAATATCAAAATATCTTCCGGCACAAGTAAAAAGTAAATACAGTGAGTTACTTAAACAGTATAAAGATGTTTTTTCATGGTCTTATGATGATTTAAAAACTTATGATACTTCTGTTATTGAACACAAGATTCCCTTAAAACATGGTATTAAACCTTTCAGGAAGAATCTTAGACAGATAAACCCAATTCTTCTGCTAGTTATAGAAAACGAGGTTAAAAAAATATTTGATGCAAAAATCATCGTTCCCCTCAGATACTCTGAATGGGTGGCCAAATTGGTTCTATTAGAAAGAAGCATAATGAAATAAGACTCTGCGTTGATTTTAGGAACTTAAATCAGTCTTCTCTTAAAGATAACTACCCTCTCCCAAAGATGGACCATTTTTTAGAGAAGGTAGTAGGGGCTAACAAAATTTCTATGATTGATGGTTTCTCAGGATATAATGAGATCATTTTTCATGAAGATGATAGAGAAAATAATGTGTTTTCTACTCCATGGGGAACCTTTATGTATGATAAAATTCATTTTGGTTTAATGAATGGAGGAGCAAATTTCCACGGAGCAATGAATATCGTGTTCATTGGTGAGAGGGGCAAGTTTGTTGTTATTTATCTAGACAATCTGATAGTTTTTTCCAATTCTGATGCAGAACATTTGATGCACCTCATACAAACTTTTGAAAAATGCAGAAAATTTGGTTTGTCTCTTAACCCTAAAAGTCACACTTTGCTATGCAAGAAGGTAAACTTTTAGGTCATATAGTTTCAAAACATGGAATCAAGGTTGATCCTAAATGAGTTGAGGGTATTGACCTGGTTAATATTCCTATAAATAGAAAAGAGATTCAATATTTTTTAGGTAAGATCAATTTTTTTAGGATATTTATTCCTAACTTTGTTGAAATAATCAAATTGATTACAGATATGCTAAAAACAGACAACGAAGTAAAATGGACTACAGAAGCCAAAGCGTCTTTCAAGCGTGTTAAGAAAGCTATAGGAGAAGCACCAGTGTTGGTAAGTCCGGACTATACTAAAGAATTCATAATCTTCTCTTTCTCTTCTGAGCATATTGTTGAAGCAGTGCTCCTTCAAAAGAATGAAGAACATTTCGAACAACCAATAGCCTTTTCAACAAAAGCCTCAGGGATGCAAAGCTAAGGTATGATATTCTTGAAAAACAAGCTTATGCAATGGTGAAGGCTCTCAAGGATTTCAGAACATATGTCTTGCATTCCAAAATAATCTCTTATGTACCAATGAATTCAATTAAATACATCTTGTTTCAGCCAGACAATGATGGAAGAAGAGGTAGATGGTTGGCTAAAATTCAAGAGTTTGATCTAGAAGTGAAACCAACCAAGCTAGTGAAAGGCCAAGGTCTAGCAAGGTTGTTGGCCGAATCAATTTTCATAGCACTTGGAATAAATAATTTTGAATCACATGATTCTATTCTATATACAGAGGAAATTAACAATCAAGCACCTATAATTCAGATTGAAGATACGTTTTCTTCCTCTGCCTTGTACCGTGATATTTTTACATACCTCCTTACTCTTCAATGCCCAAATGACATGACTCCCTCTAAAGAAAGAACTTTAAAACTACATGCAATTAAGTATTTCATTGTTGATGGCAAGTTGTGATGGAAGACCCTATGGGTTTCATGTTATGTTGCCTAACAGAACCTGAAACAAAAGGTGTCATTGATGAATTTCATGAAGGAGTATGCGGAGGACATCATGCCTAGAGAGAAACAACTTACAATATTTTAAGGGCGGGATATTATTGGCCAAATTTATTTACTGATGTAAATGAAAGGGTCATAGCTTGCAAATCATGCCAACTGTTTGCTGGTAAGCAAAATCTCCCCGCCTTGCCTTTAATTCAAGTGAAAGCTGAAGCTCCTTTCCAACAATGGGGCCTAGAAATCATTGGAGAAATCCATCCACAGTCAAGTGCTCAACATAAATGGATTTTAACCACTACCAATTACTTTACGAAATGGGTTGAAGCCATCTCAACTCGGAATGCTACATATTATGTAGTAATAAACTTTATGGAAGAAAACATCCTAACAAGATTTGGTTGTCCTAGAAAAATAGTTACTGATAATGCTCAGAATTTTAGATCTATGGCAATGATCATTTTTTGTCAGAAATACAATATTATTGTAGGTCATTCTACAACTTATTATCCTCAGGGGAATGAGTTGGTTGAATCATCTAACAAGAGTCTAATGACTATAATCAAGAATTTTTTTACTGAAAATAAAAAATATTGGCATATTCACTTAAAGTACGCCTTATGGGAAAACCTAATTGGCACCAATAAATCTATATGTATGTCTCCTTCCCAATTATTTTACAGCATTGACATTATCCTTCCTATTAATCTTGCCCCTCCTGTGATGAAACTCTGGCAGGATGCAAACGAAGAGCCAAATGACGTTATGATAAGAATGAATCAAATCATCAAAGTTCAATAGAACAGAGTATAAGTGGATGATAAGCTTAAAAAGTACCAGGATAATATGAAATCCCTTCTTGATAAAAAATCCAAAGACAGGGAGTTTCTTCCTGGTGATTTAGTTTTAAAATGGGAAGCTAGAAAGGAATATGCAGGGAAACATGGAAAATTCGATCATCTCTGGTTTGGACCATTCAAAATCGCAGCTGCTGACGGAAAAAATTCATTCTCACTGGAAACTCTTGATGGAGAAATTCTTGACGCTCCTATCAATGGACGTTATTTAAAACATTTCATGTAGTAGCTACATTTCAGATTTCCATTGTATATATCAGATTGGATTGACATTGGCATTTTGATTTTCAATTGTTCTTTTCTTTTTGTAAATTACCCAATTCAATTGATCATATTTTGTAAATATTTTCAATAAATTTATGATCGCTTGATATCATTGAAACAAAAAATAAAAAAACGTTTGTACAACATATCATCTCTATTCTATAGGATTTTCTGACTTTTTGCATTTTATTCCTCTCGTAGAATATATCTGAATTTTTGCATTTTATTCCTCTCACAGAATATATCTTGTTGAATAAGAGATGAAGACAAATAAATATTTGACACTCGATTTATCTAAAAATAGGTGATAAATTAATAATCGGCCTTGTTGAAAGTTCAAAGGGAAAATAAGGTATGAGTTCCTACTCTTATAGTTCAAATAAAATTTGAAATGAATGTGAAGGAAGTTTTTGTCATGATAATATTATCACCTGACCTAAGAATCAGAGAGGTATAAAACTGCAACTTAAAGTGTCATGCTGATAAATTATAAAACCATCTCTGAAATAAAAATAAAATAAAAATAAAATAAAAATAAATAAAATCGAAAGAAGTCTGAACTAAAGTCACAAAATTGTGTGGGATTAGGATGTTTTGTGTCAGATCCTCCAAATCCTCGATTTGGTTATTTTACCTATCCCCAAGTCCCTACCCACTTCAGATTTTCTTTATCCTTTCTTAGTATTCATATAAAGAAAGAAACTTACCTTGACTCTAAGAACTTAAAAACATATTTTCAAAACGAGATTAGGCGAAAATATTTATGTTCCTTTGATTTTAATTGAAAACAATATGTCTAGGCTAATCCTGATAATTTTAGCTCTTCTATCGGACTTTAAACTGACTAATTCACTCAAGGTTTATCCTTGAAAGATTAAGATCCCCTAAAAAAAATTCCTATAGGCGAAGGTGTATTGAAAATTGGAAGAAAGTTAGTTTCAGAGTATTCTTAAAATTGTTGACGAACCTTCTTTTCAAAAAAATTAAACAGATATCATCCCTTGTATGTTACATACAGATTGATTGCCCCCACTTCAAAATATTAGAATATAAAATAGAAGGTGAAAGGAAATTCATAATT
The DNA here is from genome assembly GCA_010110895.2 of Picea sitchensis. NCBI lineage: Eukaryota > Viridiplantae > Streptophyta > Pinopsida > Pinales > Pinaceae > Picea > Picea sitchensis. The sequence continues at coordinate 108,853 of SNQJ01S0023807.1, read as the reverse complement.
TGATTTCCCCCATCTTGTCCAAAAGAGATGATGAAAGAAAATTCATATATTGATTTCCCTCATCTCAGCCAAATGCAAAAATGTTAATTGAAGTGGTGAAAGGAAATTCAATGGGAGAAGTAGAGAACTTCACCAGGGTACTGAATAGGCTCATTGGTAGTGAAGAAATATCTATGATATTTGAAAGTCCATCATACATATCTACATGTCATACTCTAATATCTAGTTCTCTTTACAGTGATATTTACATCCTGAACCAACTAGGGATTCCCTAAATAAATTGTTACATCTTCTTAACCTTGAAGCAAACAAAGTTGGTCGAAGATTGATATTTTAGTTAAAGTTATTTTGATTATCTTAAAAAATTATAAAATCAGTTTTTGTAAAGGGAAATTTTAAATATCCTAACTTGAGATAAATAATTAAGTATGTTTTGAAGGTTTTTTGAGATTTGGTTAAGTTCGTTTTCCTATGTATGATTAATTCTTAAATAAAAATAGAAAATGTTTTCCAAAAAGAAATAATGAATCCATTTACCCAATAAAGACACTTGGCCTACTGTTCTTTCATGCCTCATAGGGAGCCACAATCCACAGATGGAGCCTATGTTAGAACAAACATAATTTTGATCTTTTGAGCTTTATATATTTACCTCTTAAAAATGAATTTTATCAAAAAAAGCAAAAAACTTAGAAAGCGACCTTTTAAATCCATGGGTTGTTATTTATCAATAAGGCGCTTACGACATATATCATCAATGATTTACTCTAATTTGATCGAACGGTCCTAATAACATCTGAAGTTTTGGAGCCGCCTGAGTTTTAAAAGAAATCCTTCAACGACCGCTTCGCAGCTTCACGATTCGGGTATTCCAACAAATCTAAACAACGAAAACCCTAAAACTATGAAGTCCCGAAGATATCCACTCATGACTTTTCCTAAAGGACTTATGAACACGATTCATAGGACATGTGTCTTTTAAAAAATATTTTCTTGCGTTGACATGGGGCACTTACTTTTGACATTTACGTCAGATGATTTACATGTTTTCAAGTGACACATGACACCTTTCTTTCCCTGCCACGTCACTCCGAGAGATTGTTATTTGGGCATTTTTTATTTCACAATCCCCGGATTATCAAAGCGTCGAAGTAAAGTGATTACAAAAAGTAAAAAGGGTTTTCAAGGAATTAATAAAACAATTAACGGTTTTAATTAGTCATGATTAAGTTTTAATTAATCACTTYRCAGTTTCAGAATTCATAAATTTTCCCTTGTGCTATATTCAGAAATTTTGAATTCCAAACTCTTGAAATACTTAAAGTTAATACAACACTTTTAAAACATGATTAATTAAGAAATAAAAGTGATTACACAGAGATTAATTCCTCCTTGAATTCGGACTTCGGGAGATTTCCACCATGTCACATCCAAAACTTTAGAACGTGAACCATCGAAGTATTAATGACATTTATGATTAGTTAAGGTTAATGATTTCAAATCAAGATTATGAATCACCAGGTAATGAATCCCGTTAAGTTTAATAAATTCTTCTTCAATAGAACTATACGAAGATCGATAAACTTTTTGAATAAAGGATTTCGAATTTCAAAATCGTTTTTACCATTTGCAATTAGTAGTTTTTATTCAGTGTAAATCTTACAGACTTCTCTCGTCATAGGTAGGATAATTTGGTTTCCTTGAGGATCATGGAACCACGAAAAGTTACAAAGAATCTTGACGCATCAGGTGATGATTCAAATCCAAATGCATATTTTCTATCAGACACAACTTTGTGAGTTGTGGATGCCATTAAAACTTGGAAGCAGGTTTTTGATGTCTTAGAGCATGAGATCATTAACTGTCCAGACAAATCTGTCGAAGAATACAACGAATCCTTTACAACTAAGCTTATACATGTAGCGCAATCGAAACTATATAATATCGTTGAACGGACAAGAATCATACCCTACAATGATATGATAAATTGGGCTTTGGAGCATGTTGACTTCCAAACCAGGAGCATCATCAACCACCAGCAGGTCGTCGTCAACTCTTTCCGACCAGAGAACCTACAAGTGATGTACAAGATTTCCCCTACCCCTAAATACACTTACAATGCCACATTTATTCTAGAATCTGAGAGAAAGGAATGCACCCAATATGCTAGAAATGGTCATGATATAGTCAATACCTGGCGGGGACATCCGAAAAAATTTAGAGTCAACGCTCATAGTATGTATGCCACGATGTCTTTAAACACTCACATGTTGTATGTAGCCATGATGCTCTATCGCATGTTTGGGAAGAAGAACCCTACACATTTCTCAGTTGAGTGGGTAGTCATCATGAATGAGGTAGCTGAGGGTTATACCTTCAATTGGGCCAAAATGTTATCTGATAATTTGTCCAAGGAAATCGTTGAGTATAAATCAGCAAAATCAAAAGGGCAGTCTGGCTCCTTTTACATGTCGACATATGTTATGGATGCCATTTCTTTCATGATCCCTTTCCCCCTGAAGAACTGGAGTTCAACCCGAACTAGTTCTGAGCCAATTCATTTCTATCACTCCAAATTATTGGAGGAGAACGCCAAAGATATCTCTTACGAAATTTGTCACAACGTGGTAGTGCATGTTAATATATCTATTTATGGTCACCCGTCGCCTTGGATTTCAAAAAGGATTATGGGGAACTTAGGAAAACTTACAGACTGGTTCATTGAGGAGAATTTCTCCTATATAAGAGTATTTGGTTATTCCGCTCCTCCTCATGCCCTTCCACAGGTTTTACCCGACAGGCTGGTGTGCAGAGAAGTAACATACCAGGTAGTAGCAGGAGGTATCATCAAGGAGTTGAAAGCATCTCAGAAAACGGTTTGTCCAACTTTCCCCATTGAAGTTGGCATGTTCACACTATTTGATTTCGGTCATTCTAAAATTGAGGCCACGACCCTGGAAGATGTCAAATTAGTTGACATCGAGTTCAAGAAGCATGATCCACATAAGATATTGGAAAATCATCTGGCTCATTTTAACATGAACCGATACATCCATGAGAATTATCCTTATGATGAAATTTTCATGGGAGTTAGATCGTATGAGGAAGTTCGAAGCAGATTCCAGACCCTGCTTCCTGACCAACAAGTTGGTTTCCTCAGCTTTCAAAAACACAAACAAAATATTTTACCTAAGATATTGCAAAGAGAGTCAAATCCCACGCCTCCTTCATAGGAAGCTAGACCTAAAATATCTGAGCCAAGTTGCTCTGCTAAGCACAAAGTTGAGGAAGTCCCAAAAAGCGCAGAAGTGTTATTTCATGAAATAAGAGCATCATTGTCAAGACTAAATGATCCACAGGTGTTATCTCGGTTTGAAGCCTTCATGAATATTGGACAAGTTGTTCCTCATTCAACACCAGCTACTCCTTCTAGCACCCTAAATACAACATGACAAGAACCTTCCACATAAATTATGTCTCCTATTACATCATTAACCCCCTTATAGACAAGTTTCATAAATCCTAGTTCCGAACTCACTTTTGTAGGTGATATTACTCCTATCTTACCTAAAGAGATGCATCCCTCAGATTTATTTTTCAGCAAGAAGCGAAAAGCTATCGTGAAAAAAGAATCTCACCAAAAGGATGGAGTAATCACTAAGAGGCAAAGACTGGTGTATGATGGGAAATATCATGATGGTCCCAAGTTTGCGAAAGAAGTTGCAAGTTCACTAGGGGATTTTTCCACTCCCAATCAATGATCAGTGGACAATTTAATCGAATAAATGCAACTGAAATGCCTCTTCGTAGAGAAATTGCAAAGTGAGATATACAGTACAGAGCAGGCTGTTAGAAGGAGGATGAACCAAGACATGGAACAAATTAGGGCTAGTCATCAACATCAAATTAAGCAGTTACATGATAACGTTGAGATGGTCTACCAGAGTTCAAAGACCAGCCAAGGTTTGGTCACTCAGTGTGACGAGTCGATAGAGAATATGTAGGCTAGATTGAACCTAACAGAGAACACCATGATAGATATTTTGGCCTTCAAAAATCAAGCATCGAAAATAAATGAGAGGCTGGAAGTTTCCCAACGAGAACTCTATCAGAAAGTTGATACTATTTAGAAATGTTATAAGGCAGTAGACCTTTCTCTAAAAAATATTTATGTCAAGGAAAAAGAGGCCTGCGTAGCCCGATCTAAGTTTTAAGAGGTTCTCATATGGACGCAAAAAGATAATTCCCTTGGTCTTACCCTTCTCTCTCATCCTAAACAAGTAAGAGGGGAAATGGCCCTAAAATACTGGGAAACAAATCTGAAAGAAGGAAAGAAACTTTCCAGAGATGTAAAAGAGGCTTGTCTAGAGGCATTATCTTCACTAAATTAAAAGTTGATTGAATTCGAAGGGAGTAATTTCTCGGAAGCCTTGGGGCAGATTGAGATAGAAATGAACCAACAAAGCTCTAGAAAGAACAAGGAAAATAATCAGGCGGCCATCCAAGAGATGATCCAGATTGATCTAATTAAAATCAATTAATGGTTGGTTAATCCAAGTTCACTAAATCAGGTCATAGTCCAAGAAGTGAACAAGGTCGAGGAGAAGCTGCCCCAAATACAAAAGAAGATGTTTTCCTTCAAATTGAATGAAAGGATTGAGCCTTCAAGATTCATGGTAGCATTGATGGATAGGTGCACCCAATGCATTGAACATGGAAAAGAAAGTGTAGCTGGGAGAAAATGAACAAGCATGCACAATGTCCACTTTCTCCACCCACTCCAACTTTCACCCTCCAACCGTCACTTACCCTGCCTATCCCTGCCACCCACATTCTTGCATCCACTCATCCCACCTCCCTATTGGATACTTGTTCCCCCATCATTATTTTCACGAACAATTACTCTTTCCTGTAACCGTTAGCCATCCCATAGCACCAACACTGAGCTATTCATATAATTACCCCCATCCATGCCTTCAACTGCAATTCCTTATCCCAGTTAACACACCCGAAGGGACAGATGGTGATGAGATTAAATGGAAAAGAAACTAAGTCGAATGATTGCGATGGCCCTAATGGACATGTGTACCCAACTTAAATATCAAAGAAAAACGAGCGCATCTACAAGAAGGTGAAGAGATACAGGAAGCAACGACAAAACTCAACAATATTTACATGTTGTTATTTTATTCGGATGTATTCTATTTTTAGTCATATATTGTGGGAAGTCCAACGGTTTTCAGTTGTGACAATTTTTGTATAAATAGATAGATTTAAGACATATTTGTGGTTTCTTATTGCTGAATGTAAAATAGAAACTCCTTTAAGTATTAATACA
>SNQJ01S0023807.1:89785-103465 GCA_010110895.2 Picea sitchensis | reverse complement strand
CAGCCAAGGTTTGGTCACTCAGTGTGACGAGTCGATAGAGAATATGTAGGCTAGATTGAACCTAACAGAGAACACCATGATAGATATTTTGGCCTTCAAAAATCAAGCATCGAAAATAAATGAGAGGCTGGAAGTTTCCCAACAAGAACTCTATCAGAAAGTTGATACTATTTAGAAATGTTATAAGGAAGTAGACCTTTCTCTAAAAAATATTTATGTCAAGGAAAAAGAGGCCTGCGTAGCCCGATCTAAGTTTTAAGAGGTTCTCATATGGACGCAAAAAGATAATTCCCTTGGTCTTACCTTTCTCTCTCATCCTAAACAAGTAAGAGGTGAAATGGCCCTAAAATACTGGGAAACAAATCTGAAAGAAGGAAAGAAACTTTCCAGAGATGTAAAAGAGGCTTGTCTAGAGGCATTATCTTCACTAAATTAAAAGTTGATTGAATTCGAAGGGAGTAATTTCTCGGAATCCTTGGGGCAGATTGAGATAGAAATGAACCAACAAAGCTCTAGAAAGAACAAGGAAAATAATTAGGCGGCCATCCAAGAGATGATCCAGATTGATCTAATTAAAATCAATTAATGGTTGGTTAATCCAAGTTCACTAAATCAGGTCATAGTCCAACAAGTGAACAAGGTCGAGGAGAAGCTGCCCCAAATACAAAAGAAGATGTTTTCCTTCAAATTGAATGAAAGGATTGAGCCTTCAAGATTCATGGTAGCATTGATGGACAGGTGCACCCAATGCATTGAACATGGAAAAGAAAGTGTAGCTGGGAGAAAATGAACAAGCATGCACAATGTCCACTTTCTCCACCCACTCCAACTTTCACCCTCCAACCGTCACTTACCCTGCCTATCCCTGCCACCCACATTCTTGCATCCACTCATCCCACCTCCCTATTGGATACTTGTTCCCCCATCATTATTTTCGCGAACAATTACTCTTTCCTGTAACCGTTAGCCATCCCATAGCACCAACACTGAGCTATTCATATAATTACCCCCATCCATGCCTTCAACTGCAATTCCTTATCCCAGTTAACACACCTGAAGGGACAGATGGCGATGAGATTAAATGGAAAAGAAACTAAGTCGAATGATTGCGATGGCCCTAATGGACATGTGTACCCAACTTAAATATCAAAGAAAAACGAGCGCATCTACAAGAAGGTGAAGAGATACAGGAAGCAACGACAAAACTCAACAATATTTACATGTTGTTATTTTATTCGGATGTATTCTATTTTTAGTCATATATTGTGGGAAGTCCAACGGTTTTCAGTTCTGACAATTTTTGTATAAATAGATAGATTTAAGACATATTTGTGGTTTCTTATTGCTGAATGTAAAATAGAAACTCCTTTAAGTATTAATACAAGTGAAGACAAAGATTCTAAGTTTCATTCAATTTGGGTTATGTGTTCCCTTTGTGTTTCCATTTCTTTGAATTTCTTTTTGTAATTCTTGAAGAGTGATTGATTGAAATTTAGTACTACATCTACTGCAATCATATTATATCAGTGCTTCATTCAGTAAACAACTTTTCCTCTGTTACTACTATGAGTAAAACAAGACATGTGATCTGTGTGAATTACTGCATTTTTATATCATGTTCAAGGGTGTATCTTCTACTGCAAACAAGGTGAGACTTATTTGTAATTGATACCTAACTTTGGTTTACCAGTTTTGTAAATATTTCTACATCATTCGACATTATAATTGTGACTTAGATAATGATATGCATCCTCTGTAGTGTATTATCATTAGTTTCATTTAAATGTTATTTCTCAGAAAACCGAAGGTAGAAAAAGCACTCATAAAAACATTTCATTTAAAACCTTTGATGCCTGACATTATTCTTTGAGCCTTAGAATCGATCTCAGGAACAACATCAAGTACTACATGATAAGGGTGCTTATCCCCCATGATTTCGATCACCTCAAAATCAGCTACAGTCTTTACTCTCTCAACATCTATCTCCACATTCTCCAACCTTCCTATTGGGAAAATACAATATTGATTGGCCATTCTCAATTGGATTGGGAATATGTCAACTGGGGTTTTCCTAAAGCTTCCCAAGTATTTTTAGGAAATATGTTAACATCAGATCCTAGATCTAACATAACATCCTTAATCTCAAACTCATCTAACTGGGTTGCTAGTCTAAACTCTTTCCTAGTCCGTATTTTCCTTCTTTGCAGTCTCTGACTATTCTTCTCTGGAAGATTAGTCATTATTATAGATCCCATGGATTCCTCTGTTCTTAGGACTAGATACAGGGAATTGCGCAACTTCTCTGCCAGCTGGTCTTCCCCAAGAATATCAAAAAATAATTGAAACCAAAGGTTGACTACATTTTGTGATTGGTCAGGTTGTATCATCTAGATTATGGGGTTTTAGGGTGCAGGGGGAGAAGTAGGGAATTGCACAATCTTCGAATAAATGGTGGGTTGAGGGGGATTTTCTTCTATTTCAGGGCCAGGGATACTCTGGAAAATTCTATTCCATCTTTAAATAATAACTGGTGTTTTAGAGGGTCATACTTGTCCTCCTTGGGCGTTGCTTTCTGGATCTTAGGAAAATCATTAGCATATGTTCCAGTCTTTTCTCCTCCGCAAGTAATGATATTAATCTTGGGTAGTTTTCCCTTGAATTCCCTATTTATCTTTGAACCAATGAAGTTGGCTCCTTGTTGACGTGCCCGATCTTCCCATTTCGCAATTAGCTCTGGGCAATATTCAATCTCCTGTGCATTGGTTTTGCAGTGAGAGCACCATCCATATCCATGTGACCTTGATCATCACAGTTGTAGAATCTACTTGGTCCTCTTCCCTCATTTCTTCCTCCTCTGAAGTCTTCTCCATCTCCACCTCCTCGGCCCCTTCCCAGTCCTTGAGGGGTTTCATTCACCCTGAATGATGTTCAATCCAATTTGTATGCAAGTGCATCCAATGCTCTACATTGATTCATAGCATGCATGGTATATGCGCATAAATCACAATGTACAATATTCAGTATTGTAGAATAATTCTAAATAATAGGGAATTTCCTTGTCGCATGCCCATGAATTCGATAGATCTCGCAATACTCAGCTGACTGCGATGCTTGATTTTATGGGAAGGAATGATACAGGGTTGGGGTATGGAATGGTAAATTCACAAATACTTGCACAAATCCTCCCGTGGCTCCTGATGAGGGTCCCATTGGATTGTGAGGAGGTCCCATTCCCCTCATACGTGGACATTCATTTTCCACATTCCCCTCTATGTAGTATCTGGTACACCAGACTTGCGGTTGTCCTGGTCTAGGTATCGTCAATTCTTGAATCTTTTCTGTCAGTGCCGATATTTGTCCTTGTAGTTGCAACAATTTTTCATCTATTGGGGTTCTGGTCACCCTTAGGCTCCCTGGATATCTTTCCATGGCTTCAATCTTCATTGATTTTTCTAAGGCATCTGTCAATGAGGCTATCCATTGTTGTGTTAACGAAATTCGTGTCAGAGATAGAAATCCATGGAAATACCACTCTCTTTGATGATATTCATGAATTGGATGCGCTAGCCTCCCAATAGCATCCTTAAACTTCTGACTATATTCCCAAGTCAATTCTCCTTCCCTCTGTTGAATTTCATGCAATTCAGTCAGAGCATGTTGTTTTGACTAAGGTAGCTTAAACTCTGCTATGAATTTTGTCCAAAATTGGCCAACTGTGAATGCCTGTACTTGTGCTCCTCCTAGCTCAATAGCCTTCATGTACCATTTGAGAGAACGACCTCTCAATGTAGTCTGGAATTCAATTAGTTTATTTGCATCTAGAGTTCCTCTGGACCTCCAAATCGCTTCACATAGAAACCAATGTTGCTCAACATCCTCGTCTCCTTTACCCCAAAATTATGGGTATAGAGTGACTGATCCTCATGTGTTTCCATCCATTGTTGATCTTACTGCTCCTATCAAAATAAACCCTAACGGTCCTGGTTGTGATATACTAGGGGATCCCAATATCCTCCCAGTACTCATGCTCATCGGTTGTGACTGACCAACTGATTGAATTGAAATAGGAATAGAATAAGAAGGTAGTACAAAATTTACCACTGGTATAGAAGACACTTGTGGGACAGGTGATTCAGGGTTCGTTCCACTGGCTTCTGGGCGGGTTTCCTTGATCTGGGGGATCTCGTTCTCATCCTCTGGAGTGGTCTCTTTGGTCGGGTTCCTGATATTTCCTGGTATCGGAGATGAATATTCTATTTCTTCTGCAAGATCCATGTCGGCTTGATCTTATCTTGCTTCTACACATTCTTCTTCTTGTCCACCCTCTTGGGGACTTCTTTCTCTCTGTGCTTCTCTCTCACTTAGTATTTGACTATCTAGTCTTCCCTGTCTTCTCATCTTCCTCAACTCTTCCACCTTTCCTTCATCAACTTCTCCTGGTCCTAGTTATTTCCTCAACACCTCAGACTGCTTTACTACTTTATTTATCTTACCGCGCCACCACTTCTCAACTATGGCATCTCTTTTCAAGGATCACTCGTTCCTTGCCTCCATTTCTTGTTGATCCCCCATTTATCAAGGAACCCTCTCCCCTTTCTCAGGCCATGATCCCACCCCAAGTGTGGGTGTTTAGGTTGTCATCTCAATCAGGTAGATGGTCAGCATCCCCTCCTCCATCAAGAATACCTTAATCCATAGGGGAATTTCTCTCAATAGTCTTCCCTGTGCGTCTTTCTTGAAATCCACTTCTGCCCTTGAAAAATACTGGTGGTTCTCAGCTGCAAACTAGATCATGTATCCTTCTAGAGTTGTATTGAACCAAAAATCAAATGCTCGCGTGATCGGGCGATCCAGTCGATGAAGTGTTGCAATATTTTTTGTATCCCAAGTACAGGTCTTCTTGACTCGTTCTTGGAATTCCAGAGCTTATTGAAGGCTCTCTATCCAATGGAACAATTCTTCCAAAAATTTAACCTTGAATATATCGTACTGGTCACTTGATCTTTCTGAGTAAAATATAAACTCTCTTGTATCTTTCATAGATTTACCTCGCAACTTCGCTTCTTTCCATATCAAGACGTCACAATTTATCTCCCACCACTGGTGAATATCGGATCGGTGGATATGTGGAAGCATTCTCCCTACAGGTTCTCTCTTGAAGCAGGTCCCGACAATGGAACCATTTTGTTGGTGCGGAATTGATCAGACCAATGCCCTTTTCAGGTTACCAGCAAAAGGTACCGAAGTATTCTAGAGCATTGGAATTTTCATCTTCCTTGAAGGGAAGAAGTCTCACCCGAAGCGCAACCAAGACAAGGAAAATAGGGAAGGGTAAGAAGAATACTTAGACAAATCCACACGATCTTAGGATATTCCTAGCACGGATTAATGAAAACAAAGTTTTGTTGCATTCATAAAGAAATTATATCCAATTAAGAAGATCTGACATAAAGATAATACAAAGAAACATTCAAGATAATCTGAATCTAAACAGACACAATAATTTCAAATTTTGGGTCTCTCTTTGTATTAACATCATATGGATATTCTCAATTACATGTTTCTACTCAGATATAGACACAACTCGGTCATGCCAAATCTTAACAACAAGACTCTATGCTACTGAGAAACAAGGTTAACCCAAACCCTTGCTCTTCTAACATTACAACAGGACATGACTCTGCTACAACCTTGGTCTGGTTTCAAAACCCAAACTCTTAGAATTCTATCTAACATTTACCCAAAATGGACAATAACACAGAACTCGAACTCATTCTAGCAACCATCTAAACAACTATCTGAACCCTTTACAATCATATTCATACCATATATATAAGCCAATTGGGATTTTCAGGTTTGAGACTTCGCATGCTTTATTTTCTTGTTCTGTTGTAACTTCTTTCTTCATGTTGGTGTTGTGTTGTCCTTACTTCCAACCGTTTTCAGTTTCTTTCTTCATTCTGTTGTCCATYTCTTTTGTGACTTGTGCAACTTTTGTTTGACCAAAATTGGGACTGTAGCATTCCTTGCACAACTTCTGTTTGACCAAAATTGGGACTGTAGCATTCCTTGCACAACTTCTGACAACAAAACGAAGGGCCCAACACGACCTTCCAGTTACACTCACCATTAGAATTAATGAATCCAAGCCACTTAAGGAGGGTTGAACGATTCTCTTTTAAATTCTACAGGTTAAATTGCACTATGGGACGCTCAACAATACGCCCTCAGGGTTTTGAACTGACAACATTTTAGTTAAGGAAAACCCAAAATTCATGGTTCAACTATCAATCCCCATAAACCAAAAATCAGTGTAGCTGATGATGAATGCCCACAAAAAGGGACAAGACAAATACAAGGATTTTGATGCCATGGTGAGTTGGGTTACCAATCAATTGTTCCTGCATCAATGCAATATCTTTTTTACTTTTTTTCCCTTTTTCATAGTTCACGCAGTTCATAGTTCCACAATTAACTTTCATAGAGTAGATTACACATAATGAACCAGAACAACGAAAACTTAAATGAATGGAGGTTTATTATACAAAGGGCGTGAGCTATGCAAAATAAAAAATCTCATGCATTGTTACTCACAAGAATACATTGCAGATAACTATGCCTTCTGCACATCATCGCTCAGTGTGGACAGGCTTCTCAACTCCTTCATCCATCGACTTCGAGCAGACTGCATTTCGAGCTCTTGTTTATGCTCCTTCAAGATTTTTCCCCAATTATCTTCTTGTCTCTTGTTGATCTCCTCACTTTAGCCTTCATTGATTTAATGGTAGCCATTGGAAGACCAACCATCACAATAGTTCGCTTCCACTTCTAATTTTTCCAAAAAAACAAACAAACAAAAATAAAAATAACAAGTACAAGTTTATTGCAATTTCACAAAATGTCTTGGGTGAGGATCCAATTCAGATTAGTTCTCCAACTACATATTATTCTTAAGTATTTTTATATTTTCTTGGTTAATAATAGAAATATTGTCTTCAACAAGGTCAGAGGGAAACAATTTAAGAGTCAATATTGAAGCTTCAAAGTATAAGTCTTCGACTTCTCTATCCAATCCATAGTGAGATGCTACCAACTGTATAAGTTGAGTTCTCAAATTTAAATATGCATCTCCCATGGACCTAGATCTATTATATAATTATTTGAAATCTTCTCTCATTATTACATCTTAGGATTTTAAAAGGCAACGCAAGATCTAATGCTAAGTTCTTGGTAATTCTAACAACTGAGTGCCAAGTTTAGGAGCATCATGTATGGCTACTAGTAGTGGGATGAATTTTACAATACTCTTCTTACCACTAGCACTCCCTTTCATCCTCAGACTCCTCTTTTGTCTTAACCATGCAACCTTACTAGATGACATGTTTGTTGGTGTCCCTAACTCCTTTTCTTCTTATGGATTGTCTCGTCGTGGCATCTCTCTAGTTTCTAAAATTTGTTTCAATTCTGGAGTTGGTGTGTCGATTCTAACTCAAGTATATTTGTTACCTTCAAATGTGATTCCATATTCTCTAAGGCTCTTGAAGTTACACTTCGTAATTTCTTGGGTAGAGGGGACTTCGTTGATACGTCTTATATATCTTCGATTTGTTATTGTTGTGATGAGTTGGAATCCTACTGCTTTATCTTTGGTTGCAACTTGGGAATATTTGGAGTGTTTTCATGTATTATTCTTCTCCTAATAGCTTATGTATGTTGTATTTTTTGGCTTGTTAATCTTTTATGGACATTGAGGTTTGGTTCCTTTTCCCTTGTGATTTCCTTACCTTCATGAAAAGATTTCTTGTTCGGTGATCTTGGAACCTTAAAATGATTGGTAATTTTTTTTTGGGTTTCTAGTTCCATTAGGTTCCTTTCTTTTTTATTCTTTCCTCCATTGTATATTGTTCCCAGGAATACTCATTGTCACCCCAAGTCTTATTTTTTTTCTTGGACTTCCTCTTTTTGATCAATCATGTTTCGTTTTGTAGTTGTTCCTCTTCTTTGCACTCAAATTATTCTTATACATATCTATTTAAAAAAAAAAAATGAAATATGGGATTCTAAGTTAGTCCTTGGGTTTATGTAAAATTATTTGAATCTACCCACAAGAGGATTCCAAGTCATATTTAAACCTAGGCGAGGTTAATAACTTCTCTCCTCTTAACCACCTATACTATATCCAGTTGACTTATCCACTAAAGTACACATGAATACAATTTTTTCTTCCATATCTTGAATCATACCACTCTACCTATTATGAAGTTCTCTATTAGTGGCCTCTTGATACTCTTTATCTTTAGAATACTATGAAATGTTATACAATGGTGCAGGGAATGTTTTTGTTACCTTTGTATTTGCTTCCCTTCCTTTAAGTGCCTTCCAGTATATCATAGCAACAATTAATAGTGCATAATGAAATTTGTTATCTCTAAGTGTCAGTCCTCTAAATAATCTACAATAAACTCGCTCTACAAAAATTTGGCCCTGTGCATCCTAATCCCTAATGAGCACCTCTCTGCTATGTGAGCTATCCCATAGAGAATTCATCATTCTCGCACTTCTAAACTAACTTGCATGTAATAAATTGAGTGATGAATCTAACATTTAGATCATTAATGAGAGGAATTAGCACATTGTGCAAGCCTCTATGTGTCTCATACTTATTTTAGATCTTGTATGGAGTTATGTTTCCTAAAACAACAATTTTGTCCCATCTTCCTCATAATTTGGCAATCTTGAGACTTTATGCATGGAATCCCCATCCACATGGTATGGATGATCAAGCCAATGATACCTTTATGAAATCTACTAAGCAAAAAATGAATACACTTGGTAATTGAAGTTTGTATACCAAAGTGTGATATATCAAGTAGTGATAAGATCCTCGACTTATAAAGATGTTTGCATTATTTCTTGGTTTTACTTTTCCCTTCCCATGGGGTAGTTATTCTATGTTTGTGTATTTCTTGAATTCAAAATAGCGAATTTCTTGGTTTCACTTTTTATGTCTACATATTTCTCGAAGGGAATGTATCATTGTCTTATAAATTGAAAATTGAGAGGGAATGTATCATTGTCTTATAAATTGAAAATTGAGAAACCCATTATTGCGATTTTTCCTTCCAATGACTTATTTATGTTGAAATTCTCGTGCAACTCAACTATAGCATAAAGGCTTCATTCTAATCTTTTCTCTTATGTTGAGACACAAGTTTAGAAGACTTCATTACGAAGATTCATGTAACTCGCATTTTATATCTATCTTAGTCTATATTTTCTTCACTCAACTCATAATACTTCAAACATCTAAATACATATTCTTTAATTATCTATGATCGTAAATGTCCCATCATACAACATGTTGCTTACAAAAAAATATAAATTTCATTAACTAACTTAAGAACACAACCAATATTGAACCAAGATTCATGCACTAACAACATATAGAAAATATATAGACATCATATGTATCTTCTATTTGTTCTTGTTACAACGAGTTGGAATCCTACTGCTTTGGCTTTGGTTGCAACTTGGGAATATTTGGAGTGTTTTCTTGTAGCATTCTTCTCCTAATAGTTTATTTAGGTTGTTGTGTTTGGCTTGCTAATCCTCTATGGGCATTGAGGTTTGGTTCCTTTTACCTTGTGAATTCCTTGCCTTCATGAAACGATTTCTTGTTTTGTGATTTTGGAACCCATAAATGGTTGGTACATATGTCTTGGGTTTTTAGTTCCATTAGGTTCCTTTCTTCTTTATTCTTCCCTCGATTGTGTATTGTTCCCCTAAACACTCATTGTCACCCTGGGTCTTCTCTATTTTCTTGGGCTTCTCTTTCTAATTAATCATGTTTATTTTTGTAGTTGTTCATCTTTCCTACACTCACATTCTTTTTATGCATATCTATTTAAATAAAATCTTAAATACTGGATTCTAAGTTAATCCTTGGGGTTATGGAAAATTATTTGAATCTACCCACAAGGGGATTCTAAGTTATAAGTTGGATTTAAACTTGGGTGAGGTTAAGAAGAACTTCTCCTCTTAACCACCCATACTATACCCAATTGACTTATCCAACAAAGTACACATGAATACAAAAAAATTCTTTCATAGCTTGAATCATCCCAGGACACCCGTTCTAAAATACTCTATTAGTGACCTATTGATACTCATTATCTTTAGAATACTATGAAATATTATACAATGGTGTAGAAAATGTTTATATTACCTTTGTTTTTGGTTCCCTGCATTTAAGTGCCTTCTATTAGATCATAGCAATAATTAACAATGTATAATGATAATCTTTATCTACAAGTGTTGGTCCTCAAAATAATCTGCAACAAACTCGCTCTGCAAAATATTGGCCCTATGCATCCTAATCCCTCATGGGCACATCTATGCTATCTGCAAAATATTGGCCCTATGCATCCTAATCCCTCATGGGCACATCTATGCTATGTGAGCTACCCCATAAGGCATCCATATTTCCTGCACTTTCGAACTAACTTGCATGAAAGAAATTGAGGGGTGAACCTAACGTTTGGATCATTGATGAGAGGAAATAATGCATTGTACTAGTCTATATGTGTCTCATGCTTATTATAGTTCTTGTATGTAGTTACATTTCCTACAACAACGGTTTTTGTTACATCTTCCTCGTAATATGGAAATCCTAAGACTTTATGTGTGGAATCTCAATTTGCATGGTATGGACGATCAAGAAATGGATACCTTTTATGAAATCTATAAAGCAAAAACCGAATACACTCAATAATTGGAGTTTGTCTACCATAGTGCGGTACATCAAGTAGTGATAAGATCCTTTACTTATAAAGACTCCTACATTCTTTCTTGGTTTCACTTTTTCCTTCCATCAAGTAGCTCTTCTATGTCTGCATATTTCTTGAATTCAAAATAGGGAATTTCTTGGTTTCGTTTTCTATGTCCACGTATTTCCCAAATTTAAAATAGGGAATGTATCACTGTCTTATAAGTTGGAAATTGAGAAACCCATAAGTGCAAATTGTTTTTTCCACGAGCTCAATTGTTTTTTCCACGGGCTCATTTATTTTAACATTCTCATGTAGCTCAAGTATAACATAAAGGCTTCATTCTAATATTTTCTCTTATGTCAAGCCACAAGTTTAGAATACTTCATTATGAAGATTGTTGTAACTCTCATTCACTATTTTCCTTAGTTTATATTGTTTTCACTCACAATATTTTATAAATCTAAATACATATTCTATCTAATCTAGAATCATAAATGTCCATTCATACAAATTGATGCTTATAAAAAATATAGATTTCATTAACTAACTTAACAACACAACCAAAATGTCAACCCAAAATTCATGCACTAACTACATATAGACATCATATGGAAGTATATGCATAATTTCAACATATAGACATCATATGGAAGTATATGCATAATTTCACAGTGCATAATCATATATAGTCCAAATAATTACTAACTCACTCAAGTCAAGTTATCTAGAATTAAATATTCATCATATGGAAGTATATGCATAATTTCACAGTGCATAATCATATATAGTCCAAATAATTACTAACTCACCCAAGTCAAGTCATCTAAAGTTAAATATTCATCAATAAGCAACATTGTCCTAATACCTAACCAAAGGGTAAATGCAATATGGATAAAGGATAATGTTGTAGTGGAGGAAATGGATTATAAATTGATTCACATTCAAAGCATTTTATAAATATCACATACTATTGATTTTATAAATATCACCTTCTCTTATTGATTATAAATGTGATTTCAAAATAAAAATAAATTTTAAGTTGACGATGAAACCTAAAATTTAAATATGAAAGACTACATATAATAACCTCTAAATCCATATTTAGAATGATGATCAATCTTTAACTGAACTATAACCTTAAATTCCATATCATAAATTTATATAAAATATTTATAACATTTATTATATTTACAACATAGTCACATTATAACTAAATTTATATGACTTATTCTGTATCAAACAAGTGTTGCATGGCAACATAGTCCCTCCTGGGTTGGAATGGGAATAAATGCACAGGTATGGAGGGACCATGTGAGAATGAGAAGACTGAAGTACCAGAGACACATGGAAACTATCGTGGACACATGGTAAGCAAGAGGCATGACAAGTGGTATCCATTTAGAAAAGGACATGTGGCACTCTGTGACACGTCAGCCATAAGACATCGGGCTACTACATGACTCCGGGAGAATGTCACTCCAGGATTTTTCCTTCCAAAAAAAAAACAGTTCCCCCGAAGCCCAGAGCCCCGAAGAGCCGAAATCCTGAATTCCTGAATTAGTTAATGATAATATTATATTAATATTGGTTCAACAAGTAATTAGCGAGAAAGTCACTTTGTGAGAAATTTGTTCCATTACTAAATATGGCCAGGGGAGTTCTAAAATTTTCATGTCGGTAAAACTTTAGCAGGGACGCTAAAGTTCCAGGGTCGCCCAGATGGCACAGTGGAAACTGATTGATGACTCACATTCATTTCAGAAAGAGAAGGCACCCGAGAGTTAATCACCTAGAGCAATTCTGGCATTGAAACCATTTAGTTTTTGAAATTATTCTCATTCTAATTATATTGTGTTTTGCATAATTCATCTTGCTTTTATTTTCTTAATAAGATTATCTAATTTTACTATTACCAGTAGTGCAGCAGATGGCCACTAAAAAGCATAGATATCCCATCACCTGTAACTTGATATATTGTTGGAGTCTGACTTGCCATGTTGGAAATTTTCGTTCCTACATTGTAGGTTTTATCTATTTAATTTATTTATGAAATTCATTTATAATGATATTTGTATACTTCCAACTGACTTTCATCCCAATATTTAGAGTTAAATCAATTTTCATAGTCAATTCTTTAATTTTTCCCATGGACAAAGTACGCAACATCCATTTCATTCTATTAAATAGATCATCTAGCTTGTCTGTCTCTATATGTGTTAGGATAAATAAAGTTATATGTGGTGGAAAAAAAACAAATATATATTTTTTTGAAAATGTGTTCAGTGTCGAAGATTCTTTGATCTTCTTGTGTGACTTTTGTGTTTACTAGTTGTTTCTATATATTAACACACACTTAACATGATTGTTTATTTTCATGAGTTTTCAACTCATTGAAGTTAATTTAAACTGTGTGAAAAGAAGGTGTCGAGACAAAGGAAGATGCCTTTTTCCTGAAATTTTTGTCCGTGAGAAACAAGCCCACTTCGCAGAGGTTGATCTGCAATTTCTCTCCAGGAAGAGGGCATCTTTGTAACATGCCTATCCAACTGAAATATTTGTAAGATGCCTATGACAGTTCAATATAGTACCAACTGATATATTTGTAACATGTCTATCTAGTTGATTGTTTTTTTGGAAATGATAAAAAAATTTGAAGGTTTTTATTTCTGCGCATATTCTTGCAGATGTATTTACAAGTCTGTTAACCCTTGAATCTATTAGGACTAAAATGACAACCTAATGAGGATGTCAATCCTATTTCATTTTTATAGATGTGGTACCCCTCTTTAATTTTTTCATGGGGTGTGTATAGTTCAAATGTGGTACTTAGAGAAAGTTCGCCGTAATGACTTAAAGCAATACAAAACGATAGAATTTTTTTTTTTTTTTTTTTTTGAAATAAAGGTTCCTG
>SNQJ01S0023807.1:71448-83054 GCA_010110895.2 Picea sitchensis | reverse complement strand
AAGAAGAAATTTGGTAATTTCATTAATAAAGTAAAAGTGCTCAAATAGAGGCCATGGGATCAACAACCAATAGTATGCTTCTTTTTCGAGTGAAGGAATCAAGGAAGCGAGAGGGAAATACAAGATCATTTGCTCAGTAAGCTTGAGATGAGAACAAAAATTCTTGGGCGGGGCCCTAACTCCTGCATCATGAATTAGTGTTGCTATGTTCAATCTACATTACGAATGGAATTGAATGTTGGTTTGAAACTGTGTGTGAAATTCATTTAAGTTTCCATATAAGCCTCATGTGATCGACACAATGCATTGTCATATAATTGTTCAATGCTTAATATTTGATCAAATTACTTGAGTCAATACAATATTTAAGAATTACGAGACTATCGAACCATGCAAACGAGAAGAGGTGTTAAATCTAACAAAGAAGCCCCAACCAAGATTCTAAGAATTTTTTTTAATAGTAAATCTATAAGAAAATGTTGGGGTAATATATATTTATCCATGGACATTGGAATGAGTTATTTACACTGAAGCATTGAACATAATTGTCATAAATACAAGTAGAGGACTTACAAAAAAAAATCATGCATACAATTATGTGTTGTTCATCTAGTGCAACAACATGCAGAAGGCATCGACAAGCTCTTGAACATGCATACAAAATTGATTATCATCATTTTTTAGGAGCTCATTGCAGTCTTCTCCTCGGAAGGTCAATGTTGGCTTCAGAAATCTCAACACCTTGTGGAATACCTGAGGTGACAAAGAAACAGGAGAGTGGTCCTGCAGTGGAATAATTCTTTGGCTTGAAATATATCTCTCGGCGCACTAATAGACCACCTCCTTATAGTCAAATACTTCAGGGACACAACATGCATGAGCAATTCCAGAGGTCCAAATTACTTCGTTCTAGGCGGAAGGGGACGTGTAGTAAGAATATGCCTTGGACCACTGGGAATTCTCTTCCTCACCCCCTAATATGTTAATTGTATCTCCACAGAACAGGAGACTGGTCCCACAATTGAATAATTCTTTGGCTTGAAATATGTCTCTCAGTGCACCAAGAGACCAACTCCTTACACTCAAATACCTCAGGGACACAACCTGCACTAGGGTCAAATCCAAACCCTAACAAAAAACCCTAAAAACGAAAGGAAAGGATACATCTCTGAGGGCCAAGACCACCATCCGAGTCAAGAGACTCAAACTCGCATTCTACAAAGAAGCTATTTCGTTCAACGTCGATTTCTTCTCTGAAACCCCTTTCTTTGGTCTTCTTAGGGTCTCCATCACCGAGCTGGGAAGTGCCCCCCATTATGGTGGATTTCAATTTGGGTGCAGGAGTGGGAACAACATCTACATTGTCATCATCCATCGTCACATCATCGTCCATTAGATCATCTTATTCCGGCTAGAAATCAACCGCATCAACCTCTACATCGACCATTCTTTCGTGATTTTCTGCAAAATCCTTGAAATTTGGAGCGGGTAATGGATATACAGAGCGAATGAAGGATATTCATGTTTATAGGGTTACAAAACAAATAAACACAAGGGGGAAGGATATACATGTTTATAGGGTTATAAAACAAATAAATGTAGGGGGGGTTGCCTTGGAATTCTTTGTCTTGAAATATATATCTCGGCGCACCAAGGGACCATCTCCTTACTTCCTTCTGGGCGGAAGGGGATGAGTAGTAAGAATATGCCATGGACCATTGGAAGTTTTGGTCATCATGCCCGAAGGTGTTTACTGTATCTTGACAGAACTGTTGTCGAGATGCTTCCATAAGTTGACGAGAACGTATGTTTTCTCCATATGATGTTTGAAATGAACACTCAGAAGGGATAATATAACCCTCTACAAATCTTGGTTTAATTTGTATCAATGGGAGATCTCCTCGATCCTTTCGTTGATTAATGAAAATTTCTACGGTTTCTGCGTAATGAGTTGTTACCATTAAAGCTTACTAATTGCATACTTAGAAATAAGTGTGAAGGTGGCGGGGATGACAAAGAGCGATTAAGGATTGGAGATTTCGTGAAGCCGCCAACCTGACAATGCACGAAAGAGATTTTATGATGTTTGAAATGAACACTCGGAAGGGATAATATAACCCTCTGCAAATCTTGGTTTAATTCATATTAATGGGATATCTCCTCGAGCCTTTCTCTCATTAATGAAAATATTTTCGGTTCCTGCATGATGATTTGTTAGCATTAAATTTTAATAATTGCATATATAGAAAGAAGTGTGAAGGTGGCAGGGACGACGAAGGGAGATTAAGGATTGGAGATTTCATGAACCCGCCAACCCGATGACCAGCGAAAGAGATTCGAAAAAATGGCCAAGTATGGAAAGCGGTCGGTCAGGCTTCAAAATAGTGTCACAAGTTATACTCAAGAGACATGAGGGCCCAATGGTCAAATTGCATGTCTCCAAACTATTGAATTCAAAATGTGTAACACGGAACAGGGCATGATGGTAGAATTCAGTGGTCAATTTGTATATCGCAGAACTCCGGATGTTGTTTGTAGGTCACAGAACAATGGAAGCGCAATGTTGAGTGCACCTGCCTGGGAACCGACGATCTAAAAAGTGGCTAAGTATGGAATGGGGAAGCGGTTGGTCAGACTTATGATATAAAAACATGAGACATATTCAGAAAAAT
The DNA here is from genome assembly GCA_010110895.2 of Picea sitchensis. Lineage (NCBI taxonomy): Eukaryota > Viridiplantae > Streptophyta > Pinopsida > Pinales > Pinaceae > Picea > Picea sitchensis. The sequence goes on along the minus strand of SNQJ01S0023807.1, from coordinate 80,382 downwards.
GACTAAGTAACCAGAAAGGGAAAGTGGAGGGGAAAAAGAAAGGGGAATTTGGTTGTCAATTTGTATATCAGTGAACTCCGGGTGTTGTTTGTAGAGGGTGGAACAATGGAAGCACAATCTTGATCTCGCCTAGCTGGGAACCTGCGATCGAAAAAGTGGTTGATTATGGAATGGGAAAGTGGTCGGTTAGACTCATGATATAAAAGCATCAGTGGAAATGTGAACGAGTGAATCTGCCAACCCGCACACTTAGACATTTTTTGAAAAATGACTAAGTAACCAGAAAGGGAAAGTAGAGGGGAAAAAGAAAGGGGAGGGAAATTTTTGGAAGTGGGAATTGGTCTTAACAAAGCCCCATTGATGGTATTAACTATGAAGTGCATTAGACAGGCGAACAAGCCCTTCAATCAAGAAATAGAGAAAGTGAGTCATAGTTATACTTTCCAAGATCTGTTTGCATAAGAGAAGCATCGAAAAGCTACAGAAAAATCAATGGAGGGTTGTTCAAGTAAAATTATTGTACTGTCAACTTGACCGTCAATATAAAAACGAAGAATTTTAATTTTAATTTTCTATGGATGATATCATAGTCCCATTCGACTTCATCTAGCATATATCCTTTTATTTCAAAATATTTCTGAAGAAGAATTTTGGTAATTTCATCAATCAAGTAAAGGTGCTAAAATGAACTACATATTACATTTGATTCACAGAGCTTACATTAAAAGGAAAGGAAATTCTTGTATATTCTTTAATATCATAGAAAAACCGCTAATATCTTGAATCTATCATCCATCCATAATTTAAAAATCGGGCCCATGAGAACCTTGAACTACAGTACGAAAGCACATGAACAAAAGTCTACCAAACACAACACAGGAAAAAATCAGCAGAGATTGGGCATTGTATCCCATCTATAACCAAATCCCCGAATGGGCACCAAGAAATTTTTCAATTACTATATTACTATGAACCAAGATCACTATGAACATTTTCTTCTTATAGTACTATGAACCAAGATCACGTTGACCTGACAATGTTCTAACATTACTAGTTTTGGAAAAGAGTGTCAACATTTAACTTAATGGAGTTTGAACAATGCCAAATTTTCAATATTATTGAAAATTCCCGATGGTTCCATTCAGAGGAGAAAGCCATTTTGACATCTCAAAGGATGGACCTGATTTATTCGCAGTTGGGTACTTTGTATGAGGTCTTTCCTCATGCTTCCCATTCCTAGACTGAAAAATCTTATGTGCTTCCAGTTCACTTTGTCATGGCACTACAAAACTCTATTCATATCTTGATTGGGTAGCATGCACATATACAGATCAAATTGTTTTGTTTATTTTCAACGCATGATATGAATTTTTATTGTTTTTGGTTCATTCGATATGTAGTATGGCATTTTCCTCATTTAATGTAAATTTTCTATGGATGCGAAAGTCGTGTAACATGTAGACATTGTTTGCCTTTTTCTGTAGGTATACTTCATATGGAAATTCTTCCAACCCAGGAAGGACATATTGTAATACAAGTTGTTTAATTGTACAATGTACAATTCGTTTGTTGAGGGTTTGGATGGCAGCGTTGAGGCAATGTCTATATATGTAAGGTCATTTTTTACTGCATCGTAGGCAATCAATTGCGCCATCATTTATGAAAGAAGAGGCAAAAGAAGGAGAGTTTCATTTGGCACATATAGGCTCAAAGGGGGTCGAGTACGCATTTGCTGCAACCAAAAAACCCTCAACCTACACACGTGAGCATAGTAGTTAATATCTTGAACAATATAATATATATGTGTACAACAAAAAAGCTGCACAAAATTATTTAAGGCAATTTTTATGTGCAAAGTGTGGATGGAATTGTAGATGTATACATACAACAGTTGTCGAGCTAGTTAGTTTCTTGAGATCCTGTACTATGTATGTTCGCAATTCTATTACAAATGTTGTTTGGGTTGTGCGAAAGATCATTTCTTTAACATCTCTTTTCTTTGTTATATTTTTGAAGAGCATAAGTGGAAATTTCCCTTTATGCAATTGTTGTTCCATTGAGGAAAATAAATTTGAATAGGTGTCGAACAATTGTAGTTGCAACATGGAACAATGTAATAGTTGTGTAAGATAATTGAGATATATGAGCATGTGAAATTAAAGGACAAAAATGGGTATGGAGAATGGTACCATTTCCTGTTGTTGTCTKACTCTCCATCTTTTATATGGAGAATGTATTGTGAGCCAAMTTTTCTCGCGAGTGTGACAGTTGCACCAATGGTTCGGATTGGGTAAATATCKTTKCTCTCTGCAAGTTGGTTGATTGTTGTGTCCGATACRGAATGATATTTTGAACAAACCATGGGAATTTTTTCCACAATACATGTTTCATTGAGGGATATAATCTGATCACAATCACCATGGTCATATGTGGTTTTCAGTAATATATTGAAATTTGTAATGGATACCCCATTACCTGGAAAGATATTTTCTACATGTTTCTGGACAAGTTGTGTAGGGATAGTCAGTGTGACTTTCATCATGGATTCATTTTCTGTCATGTAAGCACGCATAATGAATATAGTTTTATTTTCCTTGTCTAAGTAGGTTCTATACACAACAATTATGTCCCTGACGAACACTTTTCCAGTTTGACGGTTGTTCAAGCCTTCTATCGATAATATATTGGGTGTTATAAGTTTAGACCTGGTGACATTTTTTGAACAGAAAAAGTAATGTGAATGGTAGTTTGTATCATTTTTTTTAATTTTTTTTTTCATAAAGGTACAAGTAGATGCACAATTTGGATGAAGTATGCAGGTCAGAGTTTCTAACCATACCTCTTAGTCTGCAAAGATTTTACTAGGTTCGGTGTTTCACTTTCTCTCATCGATACTTCTTGTGAACTGAAAATCATGTGTTGTAGATGACATCAACATATTTATCATGGCATAGATGAATAAATAACTCAGGATATTTTTTTGGTAAACATAGCAAGAGAATAATGTATGAATCTTTACCTTTGGCCCTTTCATTCTCTTGATGTTTGTGAAGATTGAGTACCCATGCCCATGTAACTCGTCCAACTTTTTCTGATGCAACCATGTGTACATTGAACATCACAACGACTAAATAAGCATATGAATTGTATATTGTTCATAATTTTTCTGGATGTCACATACAAGATCGAAGGGGATCGAGTATGAAATAGGGTGTCAAGGGATAATCAGGAGACGTGAGGGCCTGACAGTCAAATTGTATGTCTTGGAAATTTTGAGTGCAAAAATGAGTAAAACGGAATAGGGCGTGATGGGGGAGTCTGTCAGTCAATCTGTATATCATAGAACTCTGGGTGTTGTTTGTAGGTCACAGAGCAATAGAAGCGCAATCTTGATCGCACCATCCTGGGATTTCGGCTGTCAATTTGTATATCGCAGAACTCCATGTGTTTTTTGCATGACACAGAACAATAGAAGCGCAATTTTGAGCCTTCCAGCATGGGAACCCGCGATCGAAAAAATGGCTAAGTAAGGAATGGGGAAGCGGTCGGTTAGACTCATGATATAGAAGCATGAGTGGAAATGTGAACCCATGAGTCCTCCAACACCTAGACATTTTCGGAAAAAATGACTAATTAAAGTAACCAGAAAGGGAAAGTTGAGGGGAAAAAAAAAGGGGAATTCAGTTAAGTATAGAAGAGGGAAAAAAAGGGATAAAAAAGAGTTTGAAAATTGAAAAGGGGAGGCTAATTTTCGGAAGCGGGAAGTCTCAATAAAGGCCCATTGTTTCCAAATCATAATTTTCTAGTCCAATATTATATCCACATACTCGTTTTGTGTGTTTGATTATTATCACTATTGGTATACCTTTTCGAAGATTGTACTTCAAATTCCTCTGTTGTGGCATATAAGATTTCATCATCTTGTCCAATTAGTCTGTTTATTTCAATGTAGCAATGAAGAAAATACAATGGACATGAAAGTAAGTTGGTATGTAAAAAGACATGTAAAAAAATAAATACAGTTCTATTTATTTCAATGTAGCAGTACATAAAATACAGTTGACATGAAGATAAGTTATTATGTAGGAAGATATGTAGTATCTACATATAATAAATTAGGTGCAAAGCAGTAGAATAAATATTCATACAATAGATGAAATACAAAACATTGGAATATAAAATAAGAGTAGAAGCATGCACCTTCGTATGTCTTCTACATTTGTGGTTAAGAGTCCTTCGTCTTGTCCAGTGATTTTCTTTGTTTCAATGTGGGAACGTACAAAATACAATGAACATGAATGTAAGTCGGTATGTAAGGGAAAACAAGTAATATGTACATACAATAAATGAGAATCAAAGGAATAGAATAAAATATAGAGTTTGAAGCATCCACCTTTTTTTCTCTTGATCCATGGTTGTGGTTATATAGAATTTTTCCTGGCCAAAATATATTACAAGTGATAAAATATTAAGAAGTTGGATAATCCTAGCTGACTGATTTGGTTTTGTGAAACAAATTATCYAGATATGCTTTGAGACATGGAAATATGATTTTGTAATATGTTTGATGTATATTTCATAATTCAAGTACAAGACAAATTKTATCATGGTCAGACCAATATATGTCTAAGATAAAGAGGGTGTATTGTGAAATGGGCACATTTGACCATACATGGTCAATAAGTGTGTTTTGTACATGCTTTATCTTATCCAAAAGAAAGCGGAGATTGYAATTGCACATGTAGTTTTCCAATTCTTTTGTTATGGCACTATTTTGTAGCATGTCAACAATGAAGTCTCCTAGAATGATAATGGTTTCRTTCAGATGTAAATGGTATAATGCATTTGAAAACAAATTCATTATGTTGGAAATATTGCACKCAAAGTGACATAGAGATTGAATATTGCAATTTGCAATCCACGGAAAATTACTCTTGTTAGCACCATCTCAACATTTTTTTCTTCGAAATGMATATAATCCAAAATTGTTATATGTTTTTTCACTCATATCATCACTCCATGTGTAATGTAACTTGATATGAAAGTGTGATTTGAAAATTGTTTATTTTTCATGCATAATTTCATGTATGTTTCTTGCAAGCACATAATATCAGATTGCATTGTGTCATAGTCATTGAGTATATCATTCATATGTGCATATAAGTTGCGCGTGTTAAGTGAGAGAATTGATACAGATGATTTTGTTTGTATGGATTGGTAATCATATTGCATATGTCATTTTGCACTAGTCTGAAGGCATTGCATCTCAGTATCGACCTTATGTTTGAATTTTAAGTTATCTTTTGTAAGAGCGCTTAGCAAATACAAGGATTCTATGTTTTTGACATGGGACAGAGCTATGTATACAAGTCCATGTATTTGTATTCCAACAGGGTCGAAGGCAACACTATCAAGTGTTAGCCCTTGTGATCTGTGGATTGTACATGCACATGCAAGTTGAATTGGAAACTGTTTTCGAATCTTCAGTTGACCTATCTTTGCCAATGCTGATATTGGTTTTGATATTCGCAATATAGGTGTCCATTCACTCGAAGTGTTTGAATTATATAGATAAGCTAACTTGTTGGCTTGTCAGTGGCCAATCTGCGGGTCATGTAACTTAATCCAGAGGACATCAATTTTTTCTTTTTTGGTATAAGCATTGATTATTCCATTTGCACCATTCACTAGGCCATCCTGTGAATCATAGTTGCAGGCATATATTTCAACTAGCATGTATAATTTCAGGACTAGTTGCAAAGGGAAGGTTGGTGTATGTTGATGACATGGTACATTGCCATGGTTTTCTTCTTCAATATTAATTGAATTGATGATGCTATAATTTCCAGGAATGAGTGATAGCATATACTTTTTATGCGCTGCAACATCCTTATTCTTGTACAATAGGTAAGGGAAGGTTGGGTTGGTCGGGGCAAGTCACATGCAACTTGAAATGATATATGTTAAGTCATCATATGTTTGGTTGTTTGTCCGCATTCTATTTAGAATTGCAATAAAATTTTCATTTGTATGGTGCATTGTAGTATGTAATTCAAAGAACTTTATGTTGACTTTCCAAAATTCATGCGCCATTGTTTTCATGTTAACCATAGATTGATCAAATATGAGAGAATCTTGTATGGATTATGCCTGGTAAAGATCCCCACAAAATACCATATAAAGGTTTCCAAAGTATTTGGTTTGGACATGTTTTATGTTTCTCAGTCGATTGCCAATGGAATATAAGAAGTGACTTCCAATCAAGGATGCCTCATCTATGAACACAAGTTATAGTTCGTCATAAAGCTTTGACAAGGTATCTAACATTTCTTTGTTGAGTGGAAGAAAATGAGACTTGTTAAAAGGCATCAATAATGCAGAGTGGATTGTTGTTCCACCTGCATTATATGTAGCTTTTCCTATATATGCATGACATATCAATTGCCTCAAATCATTTACTCTATGTCTATAGTAACGAGTACATGTCAGTGGGTATTTTCTCATGAGGTAGTCAATGTCATCATTTTCCAAGGTCTCAGTTTGTTTTTTCCTTTTCTTGTTCCTATACAATGTAGACATTGTCCTGGAACTTTCTCTTTATAACTTACTGAAATATGTCACCGATAAAGATGGATAATTCCTGACAATGGTGTGCAATTTTGTTGCAGCTTGGTTACCTTTGTATCATACTACCTAGCCCCTCTACACCTACCTGTAATTTTCTTCTACAAATTTTTTTTGCTAAGGTATGTAGGTACTCATTCCCGGGAAAGGTGGGAATATCATCAAGGGCATGGTGGGAGGCTAAAGAATTTCCTTATTCAATTGAGGCGTTATATTTCCAGTTAGTCACATAAGGCAAAGGACCAGGATTTGTAATGCTAGAAAAAATGATAGCTGGAGTTGCACACACAACATTGGCATACATATGTTTCAGAGTTTGGAGAAAAATTGGAGAAAAAATTAAGAGAAGGAGGGAAAGATATGCCAACCTCTATGGAAAGTTAGCAGGATATGAATGATGAATAAATACCTAAACATTCTTACTTGCAAACTATAAATAGTAAACAACAAAGAACGAATATGAATGAAACTATGGTATTGAAACTTACTCGTCAATGGTAATTAGGTCCAATTGTGAGTGTAGGAACTACAAAGCCTTTGAACGACTCATTCGTTCCCTAGTTCGAGGAGAATTAAGGAAAATGCACGCAAAATTGGACGCTCTATCAAGAAACGCACTAAAACTTCACTTGCAGCTCACGCATAAGATTCGTATGGACATCTGGGCAGTGATGGATGCCAGTGTTGCATTGAAGGCAGACGAAGAGAGACACAAAGCCATTGAACACCACACACATAAATTACGAAATCTCACAGCAAAAAGGGACACAACAGGCAACAAAACCGCAGATAATAGGGATAAAGCTACAATAAATGATGAAAGGAAAGTGGTAAACCTGTCCAACCTTGATCTTAAGAAGGAAGAAATAGATATCCTAAAGAAAGGATTAGGGTTCGCCATTGCTCCAAAAACCATCCTGGTCGAAAACATAGTCTGCAGCATAGAAGAGAACATTAAAAACCTCAATGAAGAAGATAAGGATGCCATTAGGAAAGACTGCGCCATGGTCCTCAGGAATGAAAAACCACCAAAAAATAACATTAGCAAAAAGGACCATGAAGCAATTAAGAACCTAAGAAACAATGAAAACATTGTAATTCTAAGAGATGATAAAGAAGGGGCTACAATAGTCATGAACAAAATAGACTACAACACCAAAATGATGGAGCATCTCACCATGACTGGCAGTTACAAGAAGCTAGACAACAACCCTATATCCAAGGTCATCAAAGAAGTCAAGAAGGCCATTAAAGTCTCCAACCTCTACGAATGGATGAAAAAACGATTAACCCCAAGCTGCCTAATCACCCCTAGAATTTATGGACTCCCTAAGATCCACAAGGAAGGAGCCCCTCTAAGACAAATCATCAACACAATCAGTTCCCCAACCTATGAACTAGCCAAATACGTGGCAAGAATCCTAGGACCATTAGTCGACAAATAGACTCATACATCAAGGATTCAAGAGACTTTGTGGAACTCATAAAAGAGGAGAAAATTGATTCAAAGGATATGCTCATAAGCTTTGATGTAGTTTCACTTTTTACTAAGATCCTGCTAAATGAGGCCATTCAATTCATAAAGGAGGTAGCAGACCCGCAAATAGCTAGACTAGCAGAAGTGTGTCTAAAATCAACTTTCTGCAGCTTCCAAGGAGATTTTTTCGAACAAACAAGCGGAGTAGCCATGGGATCCCCTTTATCCCCAATTGTAGCCAACCTCTACATGGAGAAGTTTGAGAAAAATTCCCTTGAAACATAGCCCCCCAAACCAACCAGATGGAAAAGGTATGTGGATGATACCAACGTCAAGTGGCCTCATGGAAAAGAAGAACTAGACAGATTCTTTGAGCACCTCAATGGAATTTCTGAGAACATTAAATTCACCATGGAACTAGAAGATAGCAATAGCATACCCTTCCTAGACGTGCTTATAACTAGGAAACATGATGGCACACTTGGGCACAAGGGTTTTAGGAAGAAAACTCACACAGACAGCTACCTTCATGCCGAATCCCACCACCATTCCTCTCAAAAGATGGGGGTTCTCAACACCATGGCCATAAGGGCAGTAAGAATTTACGACAAGGAACATCTTAAAGAAGAAATAGACCACTTAACTAAGGTCTTCAAGAACATTGGATATAGAAATAGAGACATCAAAAAGGCAATAGATAAGAAGGAAAGAAGGACTCGTACATAGAATGATCAAACCTCAAACATTAAAGCCTTTCTTCCCTACATTCGGGTTGTCACAAACAAGATTGCCAAGGTTTTAAAAAGAAAAGAAATTATGACCTCCTTAAAACC